>CM072822.1:28841142-29070558 GCA_036937905.1 Salvia rosmarinus | reverse complement strand
GTATGAATGATTTAAGTGGCGATGGTCCGGGCTAACGACTTGCCTCGGGCTCGAATCCTATTGGTGGTAGGACTAGAAAGGTGAACCATCGTGGACGGAAGGTCCACCTCGAACATGTTCTCGCCACGCCTGTGCAAGAATTATGTTCCATCGATGCAAAACAAGACACCTCCCAAGTGAAGCCACTGGAATCTCATTACGCTAGGTGTACACCCGCCGGGGAGATATGGTCCATGTGGTGTAGCTCTGTGATATCATGAATATGTAGTTAAGGATCGACAAACGGGCAAGTCCGCCTCAAGATCAAGCTCTCTCTACGACGATAGATGAATCGCCGACATCTCACGGGCATATCCTCGCAATCGGATGGTAGTCTCATGATCATCAAGCACACCATCATAATGTGACGTATCACGGGCATGTGCAAGAGCTCCAACGACGTACAAAACGAGCGGAACTCACGATTTCTTTTACTCGGTGATATCCGGTCGGAACGGTAGGGAGGTACCACCTCCTGTGTGACTCTAGAAGATAAAGAGAGCCTAGTCGTAAAACCGTCCGAACCATCTTATATTCCTAAGTTCTATGAAACTACTTTCATGGTTTGGTCTTTGGGAAGAGATCAGATGGTTCCCAGGGATGCACTCAAACGCTCGATGCCTAGCATCCTGTAAAGGCTAAGTGATCACCCCATCTTATCGGGTCCCGATTCCTTACTTACTCATGTTATAGTATCACATCATATCCGCTCTCATTATGCACTTACGATTCATCATTTCTTTTTATACCTTCATAACGTTATACTTTTATTCTTTCACTTATGCCACGATGTAGAGGAACACGCATGGTGTTCTAATTCCTTCACGTGAGAGGTCGGGACCCGTAATGCGAACCTCCAGCTACAATCGCTCCATCATCGTGAGACTCGTCAGCTGCTCTCATCATCGAATCCGCTCGGATTGTGATTCCTAAGATTTCTATGTTCTCGCTCCTTCTTAGTATTTCGCTCAATTGAGGATGCTTATGTTCTCATACTAAGTCTCGCGCAGTGCGGATCATGCGGCCTTAAGAGTCTATGTTCTCATGGGGAAACATACTATTTACATCATGCCTCGTGACACAACAAGAACACAGATCGCGACACGCCAGCGATACTCAAGCATTCTCATTTACTCACTTACTAAGCTCCTAAAGCTTGTAATCATCATTCAAGTTAATGACTAGTCAATCGAAAAACTTTTCAATTTCAAAATTTCCATTTTCCAAATATTTTTCAATTTTCCAACAAGGCAATATTGAAATTCCAATTCACATTTCATATACTTCAATCATTTCAAACAACCTTAGTTGAAATGCATTTTCTTCCTCGCTGAAAGGTGATTTATTTATGGAGTGGCAAGAAGAAGAAATAAACCTAAACAATTTCTGACTCAACTTTCAACCTCAGGATTCAGGAAAGTGGTTTTAGGGTTCAGAGCGAACAAGTGCTCGATACCACTTTTGTGACTTAATTCGACTTTCCAAACGGTACGGATCATATGGATCGTCACCCAGATGATAAAGCAGTGAAATAAACATAGCTAATCAAGGCAATCAACCAATCAACTACTTAATAACACATAGGTTAAAAGGATAAACCATCCATACCAACTCAAGTCGAGAAGGACTTGTCAAAAGGGGTTCAAGGTTCAACATAACCCAACCAGAGCGTAATTTAAAGTACGAGGTACGACCTCCAATTCAATACGAAATAAGCAATTATAATCAAAACATTTATAATATCGTAGTTAGCAAAGAATAAACGTGTGGACATGCATATGACGATGCATGCCCAAGCGTTCTAGAAACCTTTCTAATTAAGCATCAAAATAGCTGCTACCGCACCACCTCGCACCCATCATCGATCTTTACTCAACCCGCATATCAAAACGAAATGCAGGCAAAGTACAAAGTACCTGGACTCGCTGTTAAAACATTTTCTTTGTCAAAAGTTATTAATCGCCCACAATAGCTTACGAGGATTTTAGTTAAAGACTCACGCCTATCAAACATTTTATCGCTTTTCAAAAGCGCTCGGTCGAACTATTTTTTCACGTTGTTTCAGATTCGATCATTCATTCATTCACAAGACTATGGAGGTGGCCACTCACACATAGTCGCCGTGGAACGATCGAGGTAGCTAACCTTAACACACGATCCACACGTGTACACAATCCGAAAGTTAGTCCTTAACTAAGTCGAACCGATCGTTACCCTTTTTTAACGCTAAGGACCAACACATTCATCATTCCACATTGATATACCAATCTCGAGATAGATAACAACAAAACATAAACATTTGGCGATCAATAACATTTCATGTGATAATATTTAATAAAGCTTTGTAAACATGCTTGAGATATGCATAACATTTTCGTTTCAAGAAGCCCACACCGCTAATCCAAGCTAAGGGTTCCAAAAGAGCAGCGTGATGTTCTTCCTCGCCGACCACGTGACGATCAAACCCTTCATAAGAAAATAAAGTGTTTTTAGATTCTTTCTATTGATCGGGTCGTTCATAAACTACGAACTTAAAGTTCCCAATTAGGTTTCTTTATGATTTTATGTGATTGCTTTAAGATAATTTCAATTATCTTACATTACCATTTCCAAACTATATCACTTCATCGCTTCATAGTGTACTTTAATTATGAATCATATATTCCGAGTCTATCCCCACTCTTAACCTTAGTGTTATTCTTAACGTTATTACGCTATAGATTGTCGTGATTCAATTACGATCGTAGTTTAGATTATCTTAAGCCACTAACTGACTTTAACAATTATAGTTACGTCCTAGTAGGTTATGCTTCGACGACTTATCGATTCCATCGACAATTAAAAGACGAGTCTTGATTATGATTCAAGTGAGCACATGTTATCATATAGCCAAGTACTTAAGAATAAACGAAGCACTTCTGAATATTAACTCGATGTTTGAGACATAAATGATCGACATCTATGTTCGAATTTCACTCATTACTTATACTGCTGATTTAATTCACTGGCTTCGAGATTACATATGTCGTATAATCGCTATTCGTTAGCGAGTTATGTTAACGCCAACTAATTATCGTATTGAGTTGTCGTTATTGAATATTAACGCTAGTAGCTTCGACCTTTGGTTTTCTAACTTAGAACTCACGCTTGAGTATCCTTTTATTAATGGAAAACCAAATTTGTGTCTACTGTTTAGTATGATTTTGTGATGATTCTTGGTATTGTTTTACGTGTCATTTTCTATGGTTCGTCCTATTTATGCCGTCTGCTTTGATTAGTATATATCGATTCGACTCATTTCGCTTGTTTTGATGTTTTGTAGAAAACGGCAGAAAATAGGATGAATTGGTTCTGCCAAGGATTATATATAATTGAAGAGCCTTTCGATAGAGTCCGTAAGGCTTAAAACGGATCATAATTCGGAGTTCGGACGAGGAGAACGAGACGAAACGCTTAAAGTCAAGACGAGCGCCTCGAAAGCACCAGCGCGCGGCAGCCACAAGATGCTCGCAGGCCACCCGCTGCTCGTCGCCAGATCCCGAATCCGCACTCCCACTCGCCCGCATCAAGACGCACGACGCGAGCTGAAGCGCTCGGCACAACAAGACGCCAGACACTCCAATCCCAACAAGACTGGTCTCACAAGGCCAACACGCGCTGCACAAGATCGCTCACGCCATCATCCCAGGCCCGCCTCGCTTTCTCCATGCACGTCCGGCACTGGTACCCAACTTAGCCAGCGCCTCACTGGTACCCAAATACCATCTCACACCCGGCACGGGAGCCCAGCGCCCATTGCTTTCGCCACACGACGCTCCACAACCGATGCCAGCGCCATGATTCCGCTGCGATACAACCGGGCTCAACAACCAACCGTGCTCACTCTCCCCGCTCACAGCCTAACGCTACGATCTTCCAGGCAGCGCCAACCCCAACTCCACTCCGCGCTGGGAACAAACCGCGCCATTACATCTTCCTCGGCCAACCCCACCCGGCGCTCAATTTGAAGGCGAGACGCTTTCCAGCGAAGCCACGTAACCGCGCTCACTTTTATTTAATATATATATTCGCGACAGGTCATTCACCGGCTCACGCTTCTCGCCTATTTTCTCACGCAGTCATGAGTCGCTTCTTCATTTTCTTCCACAGTCTTCAATATATCGACAAATGTATAATTTTAGTTTCAATTCCTGCTTTTAGTTTCATCTTTAATGTTCGATTCATCAATTTATGCTTTGATTATCGCCTTGTGGAATCAATTTTATAGTTTTATCGCTTGATGGTTTTGTTGGATTCAATTCATAGTGATGGCGGATTGGATTTTCATGTTCCGTTGGTTTAATTTGCTTAATGATTTATCGCTTTCGCTTATTTGCAATTAGATTTAGATTAGGATCGACAAACCCTATGAATAATATGATTGCATATGCTTTTGTTTATCGCTTTGATTTATCGCTTATAGTTCAACTAGGGTTTGACAACCCCCGGTTTAGATTTATTGCTTTATTAGTTCAACTCGATTGACAACCCCAGCCTAGGATCGCTGCTTAATTCTCCGTATTTCGCCTTGCATGTTCAAACCCATGTTGGCATTAGAGTGTTTAGATTTAATCGCTACAGGTGCGATACCTAACAATGGCCCCGTAAGTTTTCGTTGAGAGACGACTCGTGGTTAACTTATCACGCCACGATTACCCTCGATTTATCATGAGTAAATTTGAGTGTGTTTTAGCACGATCAATTTTGGCGCTGCTCGGGGAAAACTTTAGGCGTATTGTTTGCGTTGTTTGTTTTCTCTTTTTTTTTTTGTTGCTTTCATTATTTTCTCCCCGCGCGTGTGATCTTGTTTTTGTTGTTGGTGTCTCATAATGCAGGGTTACCAGCAGACGAATGTGGTCAAGCGGTCAGGGAGGAAAGTTCTCATATTGGGCAAATTCTTCTTCAAGAAGGAGCCCAATTGATTATTCGAGGATACCCGCCAAACCATGAGTATCAAACCCACGATCCCTACCCCGAGCAACAATCCCACAATCATTATCGATCAACCACCTCCAATCGCACTTTCTACGAGGATCAAGCCTCCAATCCCCATCGGAACAACCACCTCCGCAGCGAATACGAGGATCAATCCTACAATGCCCACTGGAGCAACCACATCCTCCACCTCAATATGGTACCCACAACAACCACCTTCATCTCAAGATTCAAACTCGCAGCCCACCTCCACCTCAAATGCCACTGGACGTGGATGCCGACGACACCAAAATCAAAGCGCTATGTTTAAATTAGAAATGATGACCGAGAAGTCGGACGAGTTGTCAGCAACAAGATGCGATAGGGGAGCCTCGGCTCACCCTATGAGGCTCGAGCGCACCACCGACCATCGAGTTCGCCATCGATGATAGAGACGCAACTCGAGCATTTAGAGGCACAAATGGGACCGATTGTTGCTAAGTGTAGGGAGTTGTTTAGTATGATTTTGTGATGATTCTTGATATTGGTTTACGTGTCATTTTCTATGGTTTTTCCTATTTATGCCATCGTTTTGATTTGTATATATCGATTCGGACTCATTTCATTTGTTTCGATGTTTTGTAGGAAAATGGCAGAAAATAGGATGAATTGGTTTTGCCAAGGATTAGATATAATTGAAGAGCCTTTCGATAGGAGTCCGTAGGCAAAAACGGATCCTAATTCGGAGTTCGAGCGAGGGAGAACGAGATGAAACGTCAAAGTCGTGCACGAGCGCCCGAGCACCCGCACGCCAGCGCCAGCCGCGAGCGAGATGCTCGGCCACCCGCACGCTGATCGCCGCCAGATCCCGCACTTCGCGCCGCCTCAAGACACCGCTGTTCGCTGAACGCAAAGACGCCACCACTTTCTTTCGCGCCACCACAAGCCAAGACGCTCGGCCACCCAATCCCAAATAAGACGCTGGTCTTCACCGGCGCTCAACACAAGATCGTCGCAAGGCCATCCCAGCGCCTGCCTCGCTTTCCATAGACGTCCGTGGCTGGTACCTGCGCTTAGCCTGGTCCCAGGTACCCAGCATCTATCTTCACCCGATCACGGAACCCGCCACCCATTGCCTCGCCGCTAAGACGCTTGCTCCACAACTCGATGCCCAGCGCCATGATTCGCGCATCATCCGGCGCTCAACAGCCAACGGCGCTCATCCGCCACTCGGCTACGCAAAGACGCGATCTTCCGCATCGCCAACCCCAACTCCACTGACGCTTGGGAACAAACCTGCGCCACATCTTCCTCACCGATGCTCAACCCCTCACCGGCGCCAAGTTGAAGGCGAGAATGTTTTCCAAGCGAGCGCCATCGAACCTACCACTTTTATTTAATATATATATTCGCGATTAGGGTCATTCACCTGCCCCTGCTCGCCTCTATTTTCACGCAGCCATGAGTCGCTTCTTCACTTTCTTCCACAATTTTCATGCAGACGACACAATGATAATTTTAGTTTCAATTCGCTTTTAGTTTCATCTTTGAATGTTTGATTCATCAATTTATGCTTGGATTATCGCCTTGTGGAATCAATTTTATAGTTTTATCGCTTGATGGTTTTTGTCGATTCAATTCGAAGTGACAAAGGTTCGATTTTCATGTTCGCTGGTTTAATTTGCTTAATGATTTATCGCTTTCGCTTATTTGCAATTAGATTTAGATTAGGGATCGACAAACCCTATGAATAATATGATTGCATATGCTTTTGTTTATCGCTTTGATTTATCGCTTCATAGTTCAACTAGGGTTTGACAACCCCCGGTTTAGATTTATTGCTTTATTAGTTCAACTCGGATTGACAACCCCAGCCTAGGATCGCTGTTTAATTCTCCGTATTTCGCCTCTTGCATGTTCAAACCCATGTTGGCATTAGAGTGTTTAGATTTAATCGCTTTACGTATGCGACACCAACAATGGCCCTGTTAAGTTTTCCTTGAGAGACGACTCTTGTTAACTTATCACCTACGATTACCTCGCATTATCATGCGAGTAAATTTGAGTGTGTTTTAGCACGATCAATTTTGGCGCCGCTGTCGGGAAAACTTTAGGCGATTGTTTTGCGTTGTTTGTTTCATGTTTCTTTTGTTCTGCTTCGCTATTTTCTCCCCACAGTGCGTGGTCATCTTGTTTTGTTGGTGTGCATAATGCGGGTTACCAGCCAGCATTTAATGTGGTCAAGGTGCGGGAAAGGAAAGCCCCATATTGGGCAAATTCTTCTTCAAGATGAGCCCAATTCGATTATTCCGAGGATACCCGCCAAACCATGAGTATCAAACCCACGATCCCTACCCCGAGCAACAATCCTACAATCATTATTGGGATCAACCACCTCCACCGTACTACATGAGGATCAAGCCTCCAATCCCTACCTGGGAACAACCACCGCGAGAATATGAGGATCAATCCTACAATGCCTACCGAGCAACCACATCCTCCACCTCAATATGAGTACCCACAACAACCACCTTTATCTCAAGATTCATACTCATAGCCCACCTCCACCTCAAATGCCACTGGGACGGGATGCCGACACTAAAATCAAAGCGCCATGTTTAAATTAGAAATGATGACCGAAGTTCGGACGAGTTGCTGCAACAAGATGCACAGGGAGCCTCCAAGCTCACCCTATGAGGCTCAGCACCACCCACCATCGAGTTCGCCATCGATGATGTAGACGCAACTCTTGAGCATTTAGAGGCACAAATGGGACCGATTGTCGCTAAGTGTGGGGAGTTGTTTAGTATGATTTTGTGATGATTCTTGATATTGGTTTACGTGTCATTTTCTATGGTTTGTCCTATTTATGCCGCCGCTTTGATTAGTATATATCGATTCGACTCATTTCATTTGTTTCATGTTTTGTAGGAAAACGGCAGAAAATAGGATGAATTGGTTCTTCCAAGGATTAGATATAATTGAAGAGCCTTTCGATAGGAGTCCGAGGCAAAACGGATCCTAATTCGGAGTTCGGACGGCGGAGAACGAGATGAACGCCAAAGTCGTGGCACGGCGCCCGAGCACCTGCACGCCGCCGCGCCCGCAACAGCGCGCAGATGCCTCGCCACCCGCACGCGATCGCCGCCAGATCCCGCACTCCCGCTCGCTCGCACAGCGCTGTTCGCGCAGCGCGGCCAAGGCTCTCCACTTTCACTCGCGCGCTCCGCAACAAGACGCCGCGCCACCCAATCCCAACAGACGCTGGTCTTCACCGGCGCAACAACGCGCCAAGATCGCTCAAGGCTCATCCCACTGCCTCGCTTTCTCCATAGACGTCCCGGCTGGTACCCAGCGCCTAACCCACGCATTGGTACCCCACTATCTTCACCCGCTACTGGAACCCAGCCACTATTGCTCCCGGCCACGACACTTCTCCACAACCGATGCCTGGCCATGATTCCGCGCGATACATCCGGCGCTCAATCACCAACGGCGCTATCGTCCCACTGCCGCTACCAAAGACGCGATCTTCCAGCGCTTACCCCAACTCCACTCCGCGTTGGGAACAAACTCACTCACATCTTCTCACCGGCCAACCCCACCAAGCCTGTTGAAGGCGTATCGTTTTCCAAGCGGCCCACGTAATCCGGCGCCACTTTTATTTAATATATATATTCGCGATTAGGGTCATTCAGCCGGCTCCTGCTCGCCTCTATTTTCTCACGCAGCCGCTGAGTCGCTTTCTTCAAATTTTTTCCACAATCTTCAATGATCGACACAACAGATAATTTTAGTTTCAATTCTGCTTTAGTTTCATCTTTGAATGTTTGATTCATCAATTTATGCTTCGATTATCGCCTTGTGGAATCAATTTTATAGTTTTATCGCTTGATGGTTTTGTTGATTCAATTCATAGTGACAAAGGATCGATTTTCATGTTCCGCTGGTTTAATTTGCTTAATGATTTATCGCTTTCGCTTATTTGCAATTAGATTTAGATTAGGATCGACAAACCCTATGAATAATATGATTGCATATGCTTTTGTTTATCGCTTGATTTATCGCTTTCATAGTTCAACTAGGTTTGACAACCCCGGTTTAGATTTATCGCTTTATTAGTTCAACTCGGGATCGACAACCCCTAGCCCAGATCATTGCTTAATTCTCCGTATTTCAGCCTCGCATGTTCAAACCCATGTTGGCATTAGAGTGTTTAGGATTTAATCGCTCGTATGCGACACCAACAATGGCCCCGTTAAGTTTTCGCTGAGAGACGACTGCAGTTAACTTATCACGCCACGATTACTCGCATTTATCATGAGTAAATTTGAGTGTGTTTTAGCACGATCAATTTTGCCGCTGCCGGGAAAACTTTAGGCGATTGTTGTTTGCGTTGTTTGTTTCTGTGTTTCTTTTTGTTACTGCTTCGCTATTTTCTCCCCGCGCGTGTCATCTTGTTTTGTTGTTGGTGTCATAATGCGTGGTTACCAAAGATGCGAATGTGGTCAAGCAGGTCGAGGCGAGAAAGTTCCCATATTGGGCAAATTCTTCTTCAAGAAGGAGCCCAATTCGATTATTCCGAGGGATACCCGCCAAACCATGAGTATCAAACCCACGATCCCTACCCCGAGCAACAATCCTACAATCATTATCGATCAACCACCTCCACCGTACATGAGGATCAAGCCTCCAATCCCTACTGAACAACCACCTCCGCAAAGAATATGAGGATCAATCCTACAATGCCCATCGGAGCAACCACATCCTCCACCTCAATATGAGTACCCACAACAACCACCTTCATCTCAAGATTCATACTCGCAGCAGCCCACCTCCACCTCAAATGCCACTGGGACGCGATGCCGATTTACACTAAAATCAGCGCCATGTTTAAATTAGAAATGATGACCCAGAAGATGGACGAGTTGCTGCAACAAGATGCAATAGGGGGAGCCTCTAAGCTCACCCTATGAGGCTCAAAGCGACCACCCACCATCGTAGTTCGCCATCGATGATGTAGACGCAACTCTTGAGCATTTAGAGGTACAAATGGACCGATTGCGACTAAGTGTGGGGAGTTGTTTAGTATGATTTTGTGATGATTCTTGATATTGGTTTACGGTCATTTTCTATGGTTTGTCCTATTTATGCCGCCGCTTTGATTAGTATATATCGATTCGGACTCATTTCATTTGTTTCGATGTTTTGTAGGAAAACGCAGAAAATAGGATGAATTGGTTCTGCCAAGGATTAGATATAATTGAAGAGCCTTCGATAGGAGTCCCAGAGGCGAAAACGGATCCTAATTCGGAGTTCGGACGAGGAGAACGAGATGAACGCCAAAGTCGTGCACGAGCGCCCGAGCACCTGCACGCCGCTGCCCGCACAAGGCGCAGATGCCTCGCCACCCGCACGCGATCGCCGCCAGATCCCACACTCCCGCCGCCTCAGACACCGCGTGCCCGCTGAGCGCGAGCGCCGCTCTCCACTTCACTCACCAGGCCACAACCGCGGCGACGCCGCCACCCAATCCCAACAGACTGGTCTTCACCGGCCAACACGCTACAAGACGCATCGCCGCGCCATCCCGCCTGCCTCGCTTTTTCCATACGTCCGTAGCTGGTACCCAGCGCCTAGCTCAGTCACCACTGGTACCCCAAAGACCATCTTCACCCGGCACTGAACCCAGCCGCCATTGCTCCTCGCCATGACAGCCTGCCCACAACCGATGCTGCCAGCGCCATGATTCCGCGCGATACATCCGGGCGGCCAACAGCCCAACCGGCGCTATCTCGCTGCTGCTACGCGCGCCAAAGACGCGATCTTCCATAGCTGCCAACCCCAACTCCACTCCGCGTTGGGAACAAACTCAAGGCCACATCTTCTCACCAAGGCCAACCTCACCGGGCGCCAAGTTGAAGGCGAATGTTTTCCAAGCGAGCGCTCACCGTAACCGCGCCACTTTTATTTAATATATATATTCGCGATTAGGTCATTCACCGGCCCCTGCTCGCTCTATTTTCTCACGCAGCATGAGTCGCTCTTCACTTTCTTCCACACTCTTCAATGATCGACACAATGATAATTTTAGTTTCAATTCGCTTTTAGTTTCATCTTTGAATGTTTGATTCATCAATTTATGCTTGATTATCGCCTTGTGGAATCAATTTTATAGTTTTATCGCTTGATGGTTTTTGTTGATTCAATTCATAGTGATGTGGATCGATTTTCATGTTCCGCTGGTTTAATTTGCTTAATGATTTACCGCTCGCTTATTTGCAATTAGATTTAGATTAGGATTGACAAACCCATGAATAATATGATTGCATATGCTTTTGTTTATCGCTTTGATTTATCGCTTATAGTTCAACTAGGTTTTGACAACCCCGGTTTAGATTTATCGCTTTATTAGTTCAACTGGATCGACAACCCCAGCCTAGATCACCGCTTAATTCTCCGTATTTCGCCTGCATGTTCAAACCCATGTTGGCATTAGAGTGTTTAGGATTTAATCGCTTTACAGGTGCGACACCTAACAATGGCCCCGTTAAGTTTTCGCTGAGAGACGACTCGTGTTAACTTATCACGCCACGATTACCTCGCACGATCATAGTAAATTTGAGTGTGTTTTAGCACGATCAATTTTGGCGCCGCTGTCGGGAAAACTTTAGGCGTATTGTTTGCGCTTGTTTGTTTTCCGTGTTTCTTTTTGTTCTGCTTCGCTATTTTCTCCCGTGCGTGTCATCTTGTTTTTGTTGTCGGTGTCTCATAATGCAGGTTACCAGCAAGACGAATGTGGTCAAGCAGTGGGGAGAAAGTTCCCATATTGGGCAAATTCTTCTTTCAAGAAGAGCCCAATTCGATTATTCCGAGGATACCCGCCAAACCATGAGTATCAAACCCACGATCCCTACCCCGAGCAACAATCCCACAATCATTATTGGGATCAACCACCTCCACCGCATTTATGAGGATCAAGCCTCCAATCCCTACTGAACAACCACCTCCGCAAAGAATACGAGGATCAATCCTACAATGCCCATCGAGCAACCACATCCTCCACCTCAATATGAGTACCCACAACAACCACCTTCATCTCAAGATTCATACCGCAGCACCACCTCCACCTCAAATGCCACTGACGGGATGTGGATCCGACGACACTAAAATCAAAGCGCCATGCTTAAATTAGAAATGATGACCGAGAAGATGGACGAGTTGTTGCAACAAGATGCAATAGGGGAGCCTCTAAGCTCACCCTATGAGGCTCAAAGCGACCACCCACCATCAGAGTTCGCCATTGGATGATAGAGACGCAACTCTTGAGCATTTAGAGGTACAAATGGGACTGATTGCAGCTAAGTGTGGGGGAGTTGTTTAGTATGATTTTGTGATGATTCTTGATATTGGTTTACGTGTCATTTTCTATGGTTTGTCCTATTTATGCCGTCGTTTTGATTAGTATATATCGATTCGGACTCATTTCATTTGTTTCGATGTTTTGTAGGAAAACGGCAGAAAATAGGATGAATTGGTTCTGCCAAGGATTAGATATAATTGAAGAGCCTTTCGATAGGAGTCCGTAGGCGAAAACGGATCCTAATTCGGAGTTCGGACGAGGGAGAACGAGATGAAACGTCAAAGTCGTGCACGAGCGCCCGAGCACCCGCACGCCGCCGCCCGCAACAAGGCAGCATGCCTCGCCACCCGCACGCGATCGTCACCGGATCCCACACTCCCCTCGCCCGCACACCGTGCACCGCTGAGCGCGAGCGGCCTCCAATTTCACTCACAGCTCACAACAGACGCCGCCACCCAATCCCAACCAAGACGCTGGTCTTCACCGGCGCTCAACACGCTACAGACGCTCGTCCATCCTGCCTGCCTCGCTTTCCATACGTCCGGGCTGGTACCCAATACTTAGCCTTCACTGGTACCCCAATACCATCTTCACCCGGCTACTGAACCCAGCGCCATTGCTCCTCCATGACAAGCCCACAACCGATGCCTGGCCATGATTCCGCTGCATACATCCGGCGCCAATGTACCAATCCGCGCCATCTCGCTGCCCTACCAAAGACGCGATCTTCCAGAATACCAACCCTAACTCCACTCCGGCGTTGGGAACAAACTCACACACATCTTCCTCACCGCGCCAACCCCCACCGCGCTGTTGAAGGCGAATGTTTTCCAAGCGAGCCCACCGAACCGGCGCCACTTTTATTTAATATATATATTCGATTAGGTCATTCACCGGGCTCCTGCTCTCGCTCTATTTTCACGCAGTCATGGAGTCGCTCTTCGCCTTTCTTCCACACTCTTCAATGCATCGACACAATGATAATTTTAGTTTCAATTCCTGCTTTTAGTTTCATCTTCAATGTTTGATTCATCAATTTATGCTTGGATTATCGCTTGTGGAATCAATTTTATAGTTTTATCGTTTGATGGTTTTGTTGGATTCAATTCATAGTGACAATGGATTGATTTTCATGTTCCGTTGGTTTAATTTGCTTAATGATTTATCGCTTTCTTATTTGCAATTAGATTTAGATTAGGGATCGACAAACCCTATGAATAATATGATTGCATATGCTTTTGTTTATCGCTTTGATTTATCGCTTTCATAGTTCAACTAGGGTTTGACAACCCCGGTTTAGATTTATCGCTTTATTAGTTCAACTCGGGATCGACAACCCCAGCCTAGGATCATTGCTTAATTCTCCGATTTCGCCTTGCATGTTCAAACCCATGTTGGCATTAGAGTGTTTAGGATTTAATCGCTTCGGTGCGTATACCTAACAATGGCCTGTTAAGTTTTTGTTGAGAGACGACTCGTGTTAACTTATCACGCCACGATTACCTCGTGATTTATCATAGTAAATTTGAGTGTGTTTTAGCACGATCAATTTTGGCGCTGTTCGGGAAAACTTTAGGCGTATTGTTTGCGTTGTTTGTTTTCCGTGTTTCTTTTTGTTGTTCTGCTTCGCTATTTTCTCCCCAAGTGCGTGTCATCTTGTTTTTGTTGTTGGTGTCTCATAACGCGGGGTTACCGCCGAAGACGTAACGTGGTCAAGCGGTGGGGAGAAAGCTCCCATATTGGGCAAATTCTTCTTCAAGAAGGAGCCCAATTCGATTATTCGAGGGATACCCGCCAAACCATGAGTATCAAACCCACGATCCCTACCCCGAGCAACAATCCCACAATCATTATCGATCAACCACCTCCACCATACTATGAGGATCAAGCCTCCAATCCCTACTGGAACAACCACCTCCAAAGAATATGAGGATCAATCCTACAATGCCCATCGAGCAACCACATCCTCCACCTCAATATGAGTACCCACAACAACCACCTTCATCTCAAGATTCATATCAGCAGCCCACCTCCACCTCAAATGCCACTGGGATGGATGGATCTTGACAATAAAAATCAAAGCGCCATGTCGAAATTAGAAATGATGACCGAGAAGTCGACGAGTTGCCGCAACAAGATGCAATAGGGGAGCCCAAGCTCACCCTATGAGGCTCAAAGCGACCACCCACCATCGAGTTCGCCATCGATGATAGAGACGCAACTCTTGAGCATTTAGAGGCACAAATGGGACCGATTGTCGCTAAGTGGGGGAGTTGTTTAGTATGATTTTGTGATGATTCTTGATATTGGTTTACTGTCATTTTCTATGGTTTGTCCTATTTATGCCGCTGCTTTCATTAGTATATATCGATTCGGACTCATTTCATTTGTTTCGATGTTTTGTAGGAAAACGGCAGAAAATAGGATGAATTGGTTCTGCCAAGGATTAGATATAATTGAAGAGCCTTCGATAGGAGTCCGAGGCTAAAACGGATCCTAATTCGGAGTTCGACGAGGAGAACGAGATGAACGTCAAAGTCGTGCCTGCACGAGCACCCGAGCACCCGCGCGCTGCCGCGGTAGCGCGCATGCCTCGCCACCCGCACGCGATCGTCACCAGATCCCACACTCCCGCTCGCCCCGCACACCGCAGGCTCGCTGGCACGAGCGCGCCTCCAATTTCACTCGCGCACACGGCCCAAGACGCCGGCCACCTAATCCCAAATAAGACGCTGGTCTTCACCGGCCAACACGCGCTACAGACGCCGCGCTTCATCCCAGCCCCGCCTCGCTTTTCCACAGACGTCCGGCTACTGGTACCTGGCGCTTAGCCCAGCCAGCACTGGTACCCCAACATTTATCTTTCACCCGGCTTGAACCCGCGCCATTGTTCTCGCCACATGACGCTCCCACAACCGATGCCCAGCGCCATGATTCCGCGCATACATCCGGCGCTCAACAGCCAACCGGCGCTCATCCCCCTGCTCGCGCGCCCAGCACGCGATCTTCCGCAGCGCCAACCCCAACTCCACTCCGGCGTTGGGAACAAACCTGCGCTCACATCTTCCTCAGCCGGCGCTCAACCCCAGCCGGCGCTCAAGTTGAAGGCAGAATGTTTTCCAAGCGAGCGCTCAGTCAGAACCGGCGCTCACTTTTATTTAATATATATATTCGCGATTAGGTCATTCACCGGCCCTGCTCTCGCCTTCTATTTTCTCACGCAGCCCGGAGTCGCTCTTGACTTTCTTCCACTCTTCAATGGATCGACACAACAGATAATTTTAGTTTCAATTCGCTTTTAGTTTCATCTTTGAATGTTTGATTCATCAATTTATGCTTGGATTATCGCTTCTTGTGGAATCAATTTTATAGTTTTATCGCTTGATGGTTTTGTTGGATTCAATTCATAGTGACAATGGATTGATTTTCATGTTCCGTTGGTTTAATTTGCTTAATGATTTATCGCTGCTTATTTGCAATTAGATTTAGATTAGGGATCGACAAACCCTATGAATAATATGATTGCATATGCTTTGTTTATCGCTTTGATTTATCGCTTTCATAGTTCAACTAGGTTTGACAACCCCCGTTTAGATTTATTGCTTTATTAGTTCAACTCGGGATTGACAACCCCAGCCTAGGATCACTGCTTAATTCTCCGTATTTCGCCTTGCATGTTCAAACCCATGTTGGCATTAGAGTGTTTAGGATTTAATCGTTTACGGTGCGATACCTAACAATGGCCCCTGTTAAGTTTTTGTTGAGACGACTCGTGTTAACTTATCACGCCACGATTACCTCGCACGATCATGAGTAAATTTGAGTGTGTTTTTAGCACGATCAATTTTGGCGCCGTTGCCGGGGAAAACTTTAGGCGTATTGTTTGCGTTGTTTGTTTTCTGTGTTTCTTTTTTGTTCTGTTTCGTTATTTTCTCCCCCTGGTGCGTGTCATCTTGTTTTTGTTGTTGGTGTCATTAATGCGGTTACCAAGCAGATGCAAATGTGGTCAAGCGGTGGGGGAGGAAAGCTCCCCATATTGGGCAAATTCTTCTTTCGAAGAAGGAGCCCAATTCGATTATTCTGAGGGATACCCGCCAAACCATGAGTATCAAACCTACGATCCCTACCCTGAGCAACAATCCTACAATCATTATTGGGATCAACCACCTCCACCATACTATGAGGATCAAGCCTCCAATCCCTACTGGGAACAACCACCTCCGCAGCAATATGAGGATCAATCCTACAATGTTCATCGGGAGCAACCACATCCTCCACCTCAATATGAGTACCCACAACAACCACCTTCATCTCAAGATTCATACTCATGACAGCCCACCTCCACCTCAAATGCCACTTGGGATGTGGATGTCGACGACACAAAAATCAAAGCGCTTATGTTTAAATTAGAAATGATGACCGAGAAGTCGGACGAGTTGCTGCAACAAGATGCAATAGGGAGCCTCCAAGCTCACCCTATGAGGCTCAGCGACCACCACCATCGAGTTCGCCATTGGATGATAGAGACGCAACTCTTGAGCATTTAGAGGCACAAATGGGACTGATTGCTGCTAAGTGTGGGGGAGTTGTTTAGTATGATTTTGTGATGATTCTTGATATTGGTTTACTGTCATTTTCTATGGTTTGTCCTATTTATGCCGTCGTTTTCATTAGTATATATCGATTCGGACTCATTTCATTTGTTTCGATGTTTTGTAGGAAAACGGCAGAAAATAGGATGAATTGGTTCTGCCAAGGATGAGATATAATTGAAGAGCCTTTCGATAGGAGTCCGTAGGCGAAAACGGATCCTAATTCGGAGTTCGGACGAGGGAGAACGAGATGAAACGTCAAAGTCGTGCACGAGCGCCCGAGCACCCGCACGCCAGCGCCCGCACAGCGCGCGCATGCCTCGGCCACCCGCACGCGATCGTCGCCAGATCCCGCACTCTCGGCTCGCCCAAGACATCACAGGCCACTGGCGGCGAAGGCCACACACCCCACTCGCGCTCGGCCACAACAGCCGCGCTCGGCCCAATCCCAACAAGACGCTGGTCTTCAGCGGCGCTCAACACGCGCACAGATCGCCCGCGCTCATCCCAGCGCCGCCTCGCTTTCTCCATGATCGTCCGCGGCTGGTACCCAGCGCCCGTTAAATACCCAGTGCCCATCTTTTCACCCGGCGGCTGAACCCGGCCCCATTGCTCCCGCCCGGCCCTTTGCTTCCACAACCGATGCCCAGCGCCATGATTCCGCGCATACATCCGGCGCTCAACAGCCAACCGGCGCTCATCCCCCTGCTCGCGCGCCCAACGACGCGATCTTCCGCAGCGCCAACCCCAACTCCACTCCGGCGTTGGGAACAAACCTGCGCTCACATCTTCCTCACCGCGCCAACCTCACCGCGCTCAAGTTGAAGGCGTAATGTTTTCAAGCGAAGGCCACGGTCGAACCGGCCACTTTTATTTAATATATATATTCGCGATTAGGTCATTCAGCGAGGCGCCCGTTCTCAGTTCTATTTTCTCACGCAGCCACGGAGCTGCTCTTCAGCTTTCTTCCACAGCTCTTCAACAGATCGACACAACAGATAATTTTAGTTTCAATTCCTGTTTTTAGTTTCATCTTTGAATGTTTGATTCATCAATTTATGCTTTGGATTATCAGTTCTTGTGGAATCAATTTTATAGTTTTATCGTTTGATGGTTTTTGTTGGATTCAATTCATAGTGACAGTGGATTGGATTTTCATGTTCCGTTGGTTTAATTTGCTTAATGATTTACTGCTTTCGTTTATTTGCAATTAGATTTAGATTAGGGATTGACAAACCCTATGAATAATATGATTGCATATGCTTTTGTTTATCGCTTTGATTTATCGCTTTCATAGTTCAACTAGGGTTTGACAACCCCTGGTTTAGATTTATCGCTTATTAGTTCAACTCGGGTTGACAACCCCAGCCTAGGATCATTGTTTAATTCTCCGTATTTCGGTTCTTGCATGTTCAAACCCATGTTGGCATTAGAGTGTTTAGATTTAATCGCTTTCTGTGTGCGACATGAACAATGGCCCTGTTAAGTTTTCGTTGAGAGACGACTCGTGTTAACTTATCACGCTACGATTACCTCGTACGATTGCGAGTAAATTTGAGTGTGTTTTTAGCACGATCAATTTTGGCGCCGTTGCCGGGGAAAACTTTAGGCGTATTGTTTGTGTTGTTTGTTTTCTGTGTTTCTTTTTTGTTCTGTTTCGTTATTTTCTCCCCCTGGTGCGTGTGATCTTGTTTTTGTTGTTGGTGTCTGTTAATGCAGGGTTACCAGCAGTACGAATGTGGTCAAGCGGTGGGGAGAAACTCCCATATTGGGCAAATTCTTCTTTCGAAGAAGGAGCCCAATTCGATTATTCTGAGGGATACCCGCCAAACCATGAGTATCAAACCTACGATCCCTACCCTGAGCAACAATCCTACAATCATTATTGGGATCAACCACCTCCACCGTACTATGAGGATCAAGCCTCCAATCCCTACTGGGAACAACCACCTCCGCAGCAATATGAGGATCAATCCTACAATGCCTACTGGGAGCAACCACATCCTCCACCTCAATATGAGTACCCACAACAACCACCTTCATCTCAGTATTCATACTCGCAGCAGCCACCTCCACCTCAAATGCCAGCTTGGGATGTGGATGCTGACGACACCAAAATCAGGCGCTTACAAGCGAAATTAGAAATGATGACTGAGAAGCTGGACGAGTTGCTGCAACAAGATGCAATAGGGGAGCCTCCAAGCTCACCCTATGAGGCTCAGGCGACCACTGACCATCAGAGTTCGCCATTGGATGATAGAGACGCAACTCTTGAGCATTTAGAGGCACAAATGGGACCGATTGTTTGCTAAGTGTGGGGAGTTGTTTAGTATGATTTTGTGATGATTCTTGATATTGGTTTACGTGTCATTTTCTATGGTTTGTCCTATTTATGTTTGTCGCTTTGATTAGTATATATCGATTCGGACTCATTTCATTTGTTTCGATGTTTTGTAGGAAAACGGCAGAAAATAGGATGAATTGGTTCTGCCAAGGATTAGATATAATTGAAGAGCCTTTCGATAGGAGTCCGTGGCGGCGGATCCTAATTCGGAGTTCGGACGAGGAGAACGAGATGAACGCCAAAGTCGTGCACGAGCGCCCGAGAACTCCTGACGCCGGCGCCCGCCTGGCAAGCGCATGCCTCGCCACCCGCGCGATCGCCGCCAGATCCCGCACTCTCGCTCGCCTCGCACACGCGTGCCAGCTGGCCTGAGCGGCGCGCACACACCACCAATTTCACTCGCGCGCTCAGCCACAACAAGACGCTCGGCCACCCAATCCCAACAGACGCTGGTCTTCACCGCTCAACACGCGCGCAAGATCGCCGCCATCATCCAGCCTGCCTCGCTTTCTCCATACGTCCGCGCTGGTACCCAGCTCTAGTCAGCGCCCCATTGGTACCCCAAATATCATCTCACCCGGCACTGAACCCGGCGCCATTGCTCCCGCCAACGACGCCAAGCTCACAACCGATGCCAGCGCCATGATTCGCGCAGATACATCCGCGCTCAACAGCCAACCGGCGCTCATCCCTACTACTCGCTACCAAGACGCGATCTTCCAGCGCCAACCCCAACTCCACTCCTGCGTTGGGAACAAACTCGCTCACATCTTCCTCACCAAGGCCAACTCCGGCCGGCGCTCAAGTTGAAGGCGAATGTTTTCCAAGCGGCGCCGGTCGAACCGGCGCCACTTTTATTTAATATATATATTCGCGATTAGGTCATTCACCGGGCTCCGTTCTCGCTTCTATTTTCTCACGCAGCATGAGTCGCTCTTGACTTTCTTCCACAGCTCTTCAATGATCGACACAATGAGATAATTTTAGTTTCAATTCTGCTTTTAGTTTCATCTTTGAATGTTTGATTCATCAATTTATGCTTTGGATTATCGCCTTGTGGAATCAATTTTATAGTTTTATCGTTTGATGGTTTTGTTGGATTCAATTCATAGTGATGATGGATTGGATTTTCATGTTTAGTTGGTTTAATTTGCTTAATGATTTACCGCTTTCGCTTATTTGCAATTAGATTTAGATTAGGGATTGACAAACCCTATGAATAATATGATTGCATATGCTTTTGTTTATCGCTTTGATTTATCGCTTTCATAGTTCAACTAGGGTTTGACAACCCCTGGTTTAGATTTATTGCTTTATTAGTTCAACTCGGGATTGACAACCCCTAGCCTAGGATCGCTGTTTAATTCTCCGTATTTCAGTTCTTGCATGTTCAAACCCATGTTGGCATTAGAGTGTTTAGGATTTAATCGCTTTCTGTGTGCGACACGAACAATGGCCCTGTTAAGTTTTCGTTGAGAGACGACTCGTGTTAACTTATCACGCTACGATTACCTCGTACGATTGCGAGTAAATTTGAGTGTGTTTTTAGCACGATCAATTTTGGCGCCGTTGCCGGGGAAAACTTTAGGCGTATTGTTTGCGTTGTTTGTTTTCTGTGTTTCTTTTTGTTACTGCTTCGCTATTTTCTCCCCAGTGCGTGTGATCTTGTTTTTTGTTGGTGTGCATTGTGCGGGGTTACCAATGCACGAATGTGGTCAAGCGGTGGGGGAGAAAACTCCCATATTGGGCAAATT
Organism: Salvia rosmarinus; assembly: GCA_036937905.1. Taxonomy (NCBI): domain Eukaryota; kingdom Viridiplantae; phylum Streptophyta; class Magnoliopsida; order Lamiales; family Lamiaceae; genus Salvia; species Salvia rosmarinus. Next base: position 29,049,513 of record CM072822.1, on the reverse strand, counting down.
CTTCTTTCAAGAAGGAGCCCAATCGATTATTCGAGGATACCACCAAACCATGAGTATCAAACCCACGATCCCTACCCCGAGCAACAATCCCACAATCATTATTGGATCAACCACCTCCACCGTACTATGAGGATCAAGCCTCCAATCCCTACTGGAACAACCACCTCCGCGAATATGAGGATCAATCCTACAATGCCCATCGGGAGCAACCACATCCTCCACCTCAATATGAGTACCCACAACAACCACCTTCATCTCAAGATTCATACTCGCAGCACCACCTCCACCTCAAATGCCGACTTGGGATGTGGATCTTGACGACACCAAAATCAGCGCCATGCGAAATTAGAAATGATGATCGAGAAGTCGGACGAGTTGCTGCAACAAGATGCAATAGGGGAGCCTCCAAGCTCACCCTATGAGGCTCAGGCGACCACTGACCATCAGAGTTCGCCATTGGATGATAGAGACGCAACTCTTGAGCATTTAGAGGCACAAATGGGACTGATTGCTGCTAAGTGTGGGGGAGTTGTTTAGTATGATTTTGTGATGATTCTTGATATTGGTTTACGTGTCATTTTCTATGGTTTGTCCTATTTATGCTGTCGTTTTGATTAGTATATATCGATTCGGACTCATTTCATTTGTTTCGATGTTTTGTAAGAAAACGGCAGAAAATAGGATGAATTGGTTCTGCCAAGGATTAGATATAATTGAAGAGCCTTCGATAGGAGTCCGTAGGCTAAAACGGATCCTAATTCGGAGTTCGGACGAGGAGAACGAGATGAACGTCAAAGTCGTGCACGAGCGCCCGAGCACCCGCACGCCAGCGCCCGCACAGCGCGAGCATGCCTCGGCCACCCGCACGCGATCGTCGCCAGATCCCGCACTCGCTCGCCCGCACACGCGTGCCCGCTGAGCGCGAGCACTCACCAATTTCACTGGCCAGCCACAACAAGCGCGCCTGCCACCCAATCCCAACAAGACGCTGGTCTTCACCGGCCAACACGCTCACACGATCGCCTTGCGCCATCCCAGCCCGCCTCGCTTTCTCCATACGTCCGGCGCTGGTACCCAGCTCTAGCCAGCGCCACTGGTACCCAGCGCCCATCTCTCACCCCGGCTGAACCCAAGACCCATTGCTCCCCTGCCAGCGCGCTGCTTCCACAACCGATGCCCAGCGCCATGATTCGCGCGACATCCGGCTCAACACCAACCGGTGCTCATCCCCACTTTCATGCGCCCGGACGCGATCTTCCAGCGGCCAACCCCAACTCCACTCCGGTTGGGAACAAACTCACACATCTTCCTCACCGGCCAACCCCACCCGCGCTCAAGTTGAAGGCGAATGTTTTCCAAGCGGCGCCACCGTAACCGGCGCTCACTTTTATTTAATATATATATTCACGATTAGGTCATTCACCGGCTCCCGTTCTCGATTCTATTTTCTCACGCAGCAGCGAGTCGCTTTCTTCACTTTCTTCCACACTCTTCAATGATCGACACAATGATAATTTTAGTTTCAATTCTGCTTTTAGTTTCATCTTTGAATGTTTGATTCATCAATTTATGCTTTGGATTATCGCCTTGTGGAATTAATTTTATAGTTTTATCGTTTGATGGTTTTTGTTGGATTCAATTCATAGTGACAGTGGATTGGATTTTCATGTTCCGTTGGTTTAATTTGCTTAATGATTTACTGCTTTCGTTTATTTGCAATTAGATTTAGATTTGGGATTGACAAACCCTATGAATAATATGATTGCATATGCTTTTGTTTATCGCTTTGATTTATCGCTTTCATAGTTCAACTAGGGTTTGACAACCCCTGGTTTAGATTTATTGCTTTATTAGTTCAACTCGGGATTGACAACCCCTAGCCTAGGATCGCTGTTTAATTCTCCGTATTTCAGTTCTTGCATGTTCAAACCCATGTTGGCATTAGAGTGTTTAGGATTTAATCGCTTTCTGTGTGCGACACGAACAATGGCCCTGTTAAGTTTTCGTTGAGAGACGACTGTGTTAACTTATCACGCCACGATTACCTCGCATTTATCATGCGAGTAAATTTGAGTGTGTTTTAGCTCGATCAATTTTGGCACCGCTGCCGGGAAAACTTTAGGCGTATTGTTTGCGTTGTTTGTTTTCCGTGTTTCTTTTTGTTCTGCTTCGCTATTTTCTCCCCAGTGCGTGTGATCTTGTTTTTGTTGTTGGTGTCTCATAATGCAGGTTACCAGAAGATGCAGAATGTGGTCAAGGTGCTGGGGAGGAAAGTCCCATATTGGGCAAATTCTTCTTCAAGAAGGAGCCCAATTCGATTATTCGAGGGATACCCGTCAAACCATGAGTATCAAACCTACGATCCCTACCCAGAGAAACAATCCTACAATCATTATTGGGATCAACCACCTCCACCGTACTATGAGGATCAAGCCTCCAATCCCTACTGGGAAAAACCACCTCCGCAGCAATATGAGGATCAATCCTACAATGCCTCATCGAGCAACCACATCCTCCACCTCAATATGAGTACCCACAACAACAACCTTCATCTCAAGATTCATACTCGCAGCAGCCCACCTCCACCTCAAATGCCACTGGGATGTGGATGCGACACTAAAATCAAAGCGCCATGTTTAAATTAGAAATGATGACCGAGAAGTCGGACGAGTTGCTGCAACAAGATGCAATAGGGAACCTCCAAGCTCACCCTATGAGGCTCAAAGACCACCGACCATCGAGTTCGCCATTGATGATGATAGACGCAACTCTTGAGCATTTAGAGGCACAAATGGGATGATTGTCGCTAAGTATGTTGAGTATCAACGGCAACTTGCAATGAGGGAACTTCCAAACCAATCCGGTCAGTCCAGCGGTCATCGTTTTGAAAGTGACCCATTTGTCGAGAATGGGGTGGGAGAGACATCGGCCGAATTGCTGCAGCCAGAGAAGGTGGAAAATGAGGAAGAATGGGAATATGAGGATGAGGTGCTAGATCAGAGCCACGAGGAAGTTGTTACCAGGATGACTGACGAGGAAGAGTGGGTACATGAAACCGATGACACGCCAAAACCCACTCTGAAAGTGAAAGAGCTGCCTAAACATGTGAAGTACGTGTCCCCTGAGGAGGACACAGTGATAACAAAAGTCGAGGTAACTTCTATAGTATGTCAACATCCTAATTCACCAAAGTATTGTGCTTTGGGAATTGATGTCATCTATTTTTCTTTGGAGAATAGGATGTTCGACTTGTGCTTAAATGATTCGTTATTTGTTGTCTTTACTGTCCTCTGTTCTTGTATGGTTCATACTGATGCTTTGGCCGAGATGGTATTCCTGCAGGTGAAGGACTATGGATAGTCCGTTGTTGACCGGAACCCGTCGTGCTCACGACGTTAAACTGAGTACTGCGTGGGAGTTGACCCACGGATTTTTATTTCTTTTCCGTTCTTTCTTTTTGTTTGTTTTCCTGTTTTTCTTTGATCTGTTTGTTATCTTTGTGTTAGTCTTGTTTGAATTTGGGAAGGAAGGATTTGCATATTTTGATCGGTGAGATGAAGCCGGGATGCTCCAACTCTACATCGCACATTCTGCCGATTATCGTGAAGTATCATCCTCTATGGTTATTTTGAGCTTTTATGTTTTGAGCACCGGGGATGGTGCTCGATTTAAATGTGGGGATGTTTACTCGGTTTGTGTGCGTGTTATATTGTTTTGTATGCTTAATGTTGTGCCGTATGCTTATTTTGATTGTTTGGACTTGAGTTTGTGTCTATGCGAATAGGTTAGGATTTTGATTTGTGCAATCGAACTCGTGGTATTGATCAAATTGATTTTGAATTTCAAACTTTTGGTGATATATGATTTGAGTATAATGTGAATTAGACGAGACCGTGATTGATAGAAAATGAATAGGGAAAATTGATGTGATTTGTCCGGCTAATGTTAGGGGAGTGTTAACATTGTGGTTGCCTATATACTTGTTTCATTTATATATATAAAAAATGTGAAAAAGAAGAAGAAAATGAGGAGAATGAAAGCTCCAGTATTTTGTTGAGATTGTTGAAATGGAGGATGGGATTATGTCCCTCTTTCTCGTAAATTGAGAAATGGACATGGGAAACCACGTTAGGAGAATCGAGTTCATCGAGAGTTCACCTTTCGAATATTGTTCCAAAATCTGTTAAAACACTCTTTGTGCTTTATAAAAGAAACTTGTTGCTAAAGGTGACCACATTAGTTAGTTCACCCCTATCGGAGAGTTGGGTCTGAGCAGAGATTATCTTTTTATTTATTGAAGTCAATTGCCGTTCTTGATTTATTTCGCATTATCTTTGAATTCGTAAACACCAAGTGTGGAAATGCAATAAGGTTTGATTGATTAGAATAAGGGTTAAGTTACATTTGTTATCTTTCGACTCTTATTAGTATAGACTTTGCTTGAGGACAAGCAAATAGATAAGTGTGGGGAGTTGTTTAGTATGATTTTGTGATGATTCTTGGTATTGTTTTACGTGTCATTTTCTATGGTTTGTCATATTTATGCCGTCGTTTTGCTTAGTATATATCGATTCGGACTCATTTCGTTTGTTTTGATGTTTTGTAGGAAAACGGCAGAAAATAGGATGAATTGGTTCTGCCAAGGATTAGATATAATTGAAGATCCTTTCGATAGGAGTCCGTGGCGAAAACGGATCCTAATTCGGAGTTCGGATGAGGAGAACAGATGAACGTCAAAGTCGCGCCTGAGCGCCCGAGCACCACACGCCGCCCGCCTGCACAGCGCGCATGCCTCGGCCACCCGCGCGCGTTCGTCGCCAGATCCCGCACTCCCGCGCTCGCCCCGCACACCGCGCCCGCTGAGCGCGAGCGCGCGCTCACCAATTTCACTCGCGCGCTCAGCCACAGCGCACGCTCGGCCACCCAATCCCAACAAGACGCTGGTCTTGCCGGCGCTCAAACACGCTGCAAGCATCGCCCGCGCTCATCCTAGCGCCTGTCTCGCTTTCTCCATACACGTCCGTGCTTGGGTACCCAGCGACCAGCCCAGCGCCCATCTCTCACCCGGCGCTGGAACCCAGCGCCCATTGCTCCTGCCGCGCGACGCTGCTCCACAACCGATGCCCAGCGCCATGATTCCGCGCATACAACCGGCGCTCAACAGCCAACCGGCGCTCACCCCCCTGCCCGCGCGCCCAGCGCGCGATCTTCCGCAGCGCCAACCCCAACTCCACTCCGGCGTTGGGAACAAACCGGCGCTCACATCTTCCTCACCCGCGCCAAGTTGAAGGCGAGCGTTTTCAAGCGAGCGCCAACGGTCGACCAAGGCGCTCACTTTTATTTAATATATATATTCGCGATTAGGTCATTCAGCCGGGCTCCCGTTCTCAGTTCTATTTTCTCACGCAGCCGCGGAGCTGCTCTTCAGCTTTCTTCCACAGCTCTTCAACAGATCGACACAACAGATAATTTTAGTTTCAATTCCTGTTTTTAGTTTCATCTTTGAATGTTTGATTCATCAATTTATGCTTTGGATTATCAGTTCTTGTGGAATCAATTTTATAGTTTTATCTTTTGATGGTTTTTGTTGGATTCAATTCATAGTGACAGTGGATTGGATTTTCATGTTCCGTTGGTTTAATTTGTTTAATGATTTACTGCTTTCGTTTATTTGCAATTAGATTTAGATTAGGGATTGACAAACCCTATGAATAATATGATTGCATATGCTTTGTTTATCGCTTTGATTTATCGCTTTCATAGTTCAACTAGGTTTGACAACCCCGGTTTAGATTTATTGCTTTATTAGTTCAACTCGGGATTGACAACCCCTAGCCTAGATCATTGTTTAATTCTCCGTATTTCAGTTCTTGCATGTTCAAACCCCATTTGGCATTAGAGTGTTTAGGATTTAATCGCTTTCTGTGTGCAACACGAACAATGGCCCTGTTAAGTTTTCCTTGAGAGACGACTCGTGTTAACTTATCACGCTACGATTACCTCGTACGTTTGCGAGTAAATTTGAGTGTGTTTTTAGCTCGATCATCTACTTCGATCCTCGTTTATTCCGTCTTAAGTTATCGAAATTGGTCGATTTCTTTTGGGTTCTCGTACATATAGTATTATGTTGTTTACGTTTGGGGTTTTGGTTTGTCGGTTCAACATAAACATAAACATTCAACATCAACAAAACCATACACAACATAAACTATACTAAAGCATTAGAAAACCATAATTTCTAATGTAATACACCATCATTGTGTAAGTGTGCATAAGTGTTCCATTGATTTACCCTAATCACAACCATTTATCCAAAGTTTCATATTACTATCATAGCATCATTCATCATCAAAATTAAACCCATACTTAGCCATTCTATTACGTTTCGATAATTAGCAACAATTAGCATATGCATCCAATAAATTTCAATAAAATCACATTATACTCCTATCATATTATAGAATTTAATTACCAACTCAATATCATCATATAAATTTTTAAACCATGGGTTAAAAGTCTCAAACTTTCGGTCATTTCAAATTAGTAAGCTTTGATGTTCAATAAATTCCACAAAAATTATATCATGCTTATACTATATACTAAACATGAAATATCACTTTATATCATGCATTAAAATTTTAAAACCATGCTTTTCATCTTTAAATCATTTCGGTAATTCCACATTTATATATATACATATTCAATAAATTCCAATCTTGCACAATATGTTTATATATGAAATAAACATGTAATATTAACATTAAATATCAACTAATATTTATAATATGAACCAAATGCTTGGAATTCTTTTTGTCCTCACACATATTTTACATATGTGTTCAATAATTCCCAACAATGCATATTAGGTTCATATTATTTCTAAACATCATATATCCTATTATTTCCAACAAAAAAAATCAAATAATGGCTTAAAAATACTTAAATATATTCTTCCCATTTTTGAAAAAAATAGGAGTAGTGTTTCAAAATTTTCATGATTAATGTATGACGTTCATATCATATATTAAACACTATATCTCAACTATTTCTCAACAAATAAAATCAAACAAATACAAGAAAATTCCAAAAATATTCTGAAAATTACCATATTTATTCTACATGCTTATAATACATTAACAAGCAACAATATCAAATAATATTCATAAAATCATGCTTTATCATATTTAAAAAGAAATAAAGCATAAATAAAAAAAAATCAAACATGCTCCAAAAATTCTTAAATTTTTAAAGTAGCCTTAGAACATTATTCTAAGCATTTTTTGTTCATGGCTTGAGAGCATTTGATGGCTCTAAAGGTACGAAAAAAAATGAGGAGTAAACTAGGGTTTTTAAACCCAAAAATTCAAAATAAAAATTCCACTCCATTAGGATGGAAGAGGATGATGAATAATACCTTCTTATGGTCTTAGAAGGATTATTTGAGTGTGGGAGAGGTTGGGGAGGGAGGATTTGGGGTTGAAAGTTTGAAAAGTGTAGAGAGAAAGTTTGAAAAATGAAAGGAAATACAAAGGGTGAAAGTGTTCTGCCTTTGAACGTGTTTCCTTGTTATTCAGACCTTAGAGCTGTCATTTCCCATTTTGGTAAGGTCTTGGTGGTAGTTGGGAGGTGGATTGGTCAAATTACCCGCTTTCGGTATGTTATCTGACCGACTTTTAAGTTTTAACGCACTTTCGATCGATTTCTGGAACCTTAAGGTTCTATCTTATTAAATAGCCTTTAAAAGACTTATTTTAATGTTCATAAAATTTCATGAAGTTCGGACTTCGTCCGATAAGTCAATTCCGAGTTATCATGGAAAAGCTGTCACGATTAAAATATGCCCATTCAAAATTCTATTGAATTTTGAGCTTTCATAAATAATTTGAGTCTTATAAAGCATATTTTATTGATTTAGACCCTCGGTTCGAGTTTCGGGTCATTCGGATCAATTTAGGGTTTTCCCGGTATATTTTACCCGGTGTTCGGTTAAGTTCTTCAGGAATTCCCTTCAGAAATTGATTCTTATAATTTCTAAATTCATAATAAATTATTCCTTCATGATTTTGGTTGTTATCACCATTTATTAAGATTAGCACGGACCGGAAGTTGTTCCGCTCAGTAAATAGTGTTTTTATCATCGACCGCAAGTATGCCCTAAAATTCTCATTCTTTGCATTCTCACATGTTTTCGTGTGAGGATTCTAAAATGAAACCGTTCGTGGAGATTCATTCTCGATCTTTCATTCTATGTTCAGCTACTCGGAAAACCCCGATCCGGTGGGACTAGTTATCGCTTGATTTCTTTAGTATTCGATCTCGAATCGATTCTAATTGTTTCATTGGTTTCCTTAAACATAATTAAGGACTAACTACTACAAATAATTGGTCTAAGCATCACCAATTAAAATTTTAAATTTTTCGGTTATTACATAAATAGAGGCTAGGTTAGAGGAAATCGCCTATCTACACTCTTTGTAATCGCTTCTTACACATTCAATACACACATACTCTCTTGCTCCGTGGACGTAGATCTAATTCAATAGATCGAACCACGTTACTTCCTCGTGTTCTTTACTGCATTTATTACCTTACGAAAACTGGATCGATCAGTAAGCTTATAAATTATTAAAATATTTGAAAAATCGAGTTTATAAGATGATTAATGTTTGATATTATTAGCTTTTTCTATGTTGTAATGACTAAAAAAAAGACATCATTCATTAATAGGAATAATTGCTAATGTATTTTAGCTCCAACAACTATTTATATTGACTCTAGCAACGCGATGCTCCAAGTGCATAAATTCATTTTAGCAACCAGTTGAATAGTGCTAATATATTTTATGAATTTATAAATTCGAGTAATATTGTACTTTCAGAAAAAGAAATGGTCATTTTTTTTCTCTGCCTACCTATATGCAATTCTTAGTCATTTCCTTATTGATTAGTTAAATTAAACACAAGAAAATTTATATTTTGAAATAAATACTCACTATTTGTTATCCAAAAATGCAAAATTTGAATTAGATTATTTTCAAATTGGATTTCAACAGATGATATTGGCATCAAAATCCAAGCTCAACACATAAATAAACAGTGACATATTTATAATTTACTCAAAATCATAAAATATGAATTTTTATATTTAAAATATTAATACACTGGCTGAAAATATTAATTTTATCTACAAACATTAGTTAAAAAATAGTTCTTTTCACTGGTGCACCAATATTTCATTACTAATTTTTCTTTGCATTTAAATTCGTGTATAAGGATTGGAATAATAAAGATTCTATTACTTTTTTAATGTTTAGAAATTCAATTAGTTTACCCTGGAAGATTTCATTTCTTCTTTTGGTGGAGCTTTTTTCTTTTATTTCGATTCACTGATGGTAATGTATTTTATTAAGTTATATGAGAAGTGATGATGATGATGATGATGATGATGATCATGATGATGATGATGATACATCTAAATAGATAGTGAATCGTTGCAAAACAGATCTCTTCATGCAACTAAAAATCAATGCTTTTGGAAAAGAAAAACAAAAATCACAAAAAAAACAACCACTTATCACCCAACATCAAAATAAAGCAACAATATCTGATCTATATAACTTTAAGTCCATCTCAATATAATTTTTTTAAAAAAATCCACAATTGAACTCCATTTTTCTCAATAGTAACTAGCAATCTCCATAGCAATTGAATCCCACACAACTATCCAATTAGTGTGCTTATGTCCACCTGCATCTTGTATCGTTGCTCTGGTAAATGCTCCTAAAACATGCATATTTTTTTGCTCATAATTTTCAATCATCTGTTACGTGAAATTCTTTATCTGGAATATTATTTTGTCTTATGTAATTGTGGATAGCCATAATAGCTAACACAATTTCTCTTTGCGTGTCAATATGGAAATAAGGTATGTTAGTCAAAATATTCCATCTTACTTTCCAAACTCTAAAATTTTGTACAACGTAATTTCTACATGAAGAGTGACAGGAATTGAACATTTCCTCAAGTTTCTCGGTTGACATAGTTATTTTCCCAGCCCGATGAAAATAATAAAAAGATATCTTATATTCTCAACTCTATTAGGACCCATATATTACGGCGTATGTGTATATCCATCATTAACCAAGTAATATTTTCTCCTCTTTGGATAGGAAAGTTAAGTTCAGGATTACGAATAGCTTCTCCAAAATCCTATTTTCATGTGCAACTCATTCCCATCCAATCCAAACAAATGTAAAACACATATTGAAATCTACCACTGCAAAAATGTTTTGACTGGCATACTCTTTTTTGTCCAATATATGGTATTGATTGTCCTTATGGTGATTGAGCTTTTACATGTGTACCATCAATTTCTCCAATACAATCATGAAAGTCATAAAAAAGTTTATAATTAATTAAACGTTTGCTATATTTATAATACAATCCTAAAAATCGTAAAAGAGTTTACAATTAATTAAAATTTGCTACATTTATGTCTATATGCACATTAAAAAGAACTCACTTTAAAGAATGACATGTATAGTTGGTGTTGAGACTTATTATACAATTTTCCTTGTTATACTCGGGATATGGGATAATAATATCATTGGCTAACTTAGCAATAGCCTTTAGGACCCAATGGAAGTGTCTAGAGATAGTCTCGCTTGAATGGTTGAAAATTTCTTGCAACAACCTATTATCAACATCATATGGACAACTCATCAAGAAAATACCTATCTCTTCATAAGTAGACATTCCTCTTGTGGACTTCAAATAATACTTGTTGCTCAATTAATAGCATAAGTCCAAAAATACGAATTTTATTAGCTAAAAGCTTGATAGCATCTTATTTAACTTTTATGCAATATCTCCTCCATGAATTTATGACCTTTTAGACTAGATATTCGACATGGAAATATGTACATAGTTCTCTGACGTGTTGTTGTTTAGCATGCAAAATAAATTTATAATATATTGCCCACAATAGGCGTAGAACTGTGGTAAGTATATGGTCGATCTCATGAAGAGTTGGTGCAGTGCTCTCTTAGCCACAACAAAAAGGAAAATAAAGAAGGGATTGTACTGACATTGTCTTGGTCAATATGGAAAACTAAAAGCTAAAATTGAAAACACTAAACAAAAGAAATCAATAATAAAACAAACCTAGCTTGGGCATGGACTCAATAAACACAAACTCGTCCTGATGATTGGTGTAAATATATTCACCAAGCGTAAATGTCAACCAGTTATAAGTACAACATGGTCATGCCCCTACTATCACGTGTCGCGCACATAACCATCTTGACTCAATATATCCTCACTATTTAATAACAAGCAAGATAAATCATCTATGCTCGTTATCCTAAATTGATCTAACCGTTCACGAGGAACACCATCAATGAACGTATTACCTAAGCAGCATTATGCCCAAGATAGACTCGATATTGGCACTCAGCAACACTTAGACTACGCCAATCCACCCGTGTCAGTTATACTCTCAAGACGCAGATTCATTGTACATCGTATTTTTTATCTTGATATATTAATGATCTAGTCCAACACGATTAATTAATGGCCAGTTAACTAACCTAGTCAAGGCAGACCTTTTGGATCAAACCTTACACTTCGGGAACACATGCATGTAGATCGTATTGCCTATTTAGACCTCTCGAGTACGTGAGTTCATGTTTATCTCATCTTGCCCAACCAGAATAAAAGCTTAGCTAGACATAAACGAGATAAATACCCAAGTAAATAATATAAACATACTTATTATTAAAACATAAACGATTGTTTTCCCACGATGGGGACTTAACAACACTAAACTATGACATACTAAGTAAAGGTTAATGTGTGAAAATAAAACGGTGAAATGCGTGTTCAAGGGTGCTCTAACAAGTGAGCAATGCATGGTATTTATAGAGGAAATTCGTAGGTTGGACGCCAGGCCTTAGGTCTTGGAGATAAGGATAAGGCAGTGGCTTGGGTTTGATCTTCTACAGTCCATCGGCTTGCCTCCATCCTTGCTTATCCATTGTCGATTTGATGTCATCTCTTGAGAGTCATTCACAAGTCAAACTCTTACGTGATCTTCGATGGATAAGTTGAACACCATCGTGGCTCATCCTATCCTCGTCACTTCTCTTCCTCTCATTCTTCTATGTTCCTTCTCTGATTATGGTCATCTGTCCTTCCTCTCGCCCTGGGCCACCATCCTCGAATACGAATCTGTGCGGTACTCTTGTGATGGTCATGTCGTCTGAATGGAGAAACTTCAGTTTTATCTTTACTCGGATGTGATCATCTTGCCCTAGTTGCGAGCAAAGCTCATTGTGACCTGGATGCAATTGTATCTCAGCTCATACCCTGTCCGCAAATTTCTTCTTTCCGCTTGCCCATTTTCCAGCTCTTCCCGCCCAATTCCTAAATCTCGTGCCCTGCCCTACAAGTTGTTGGATTTGTATACTGAAAGCAAAATGATTGAGCTTGTATACAATGTTTCTTGTTACCACTATTACAATCTCCTATCTGAATTGTTTACTTGATTGCATATTTATGTCACATTATCTCATACAAAATTTAGATAATACAGTGTTTAGAAGATCACGTAAGTCCAGATAATTAACTAAGCTCATTGAGAATAAAAAAGGATCACAGATGAGACAACTTGATGATGAGTTATCGGTATAGACTGTCGTATAGATAAGTAACTTGAAATGGTTGTTTGTCTATGCTTGTACCTCTTGATGTATTGATGGGTCACAGTGAGAAGAGTTCTTCTATCTGACTGTCGTGAAGAACCTAGATCTCGGTGACTTTGCATTAGTCTAAACATCGATAAGGTTTTAGGTGAGTATGAGTTACTGACCATCACTTTGACTTGTTATGGGTGAGGGTTACATGAGATAATTCAAGATTCTCCGCATCTTGTATGTCATGCTAGTTACCTGTATCGAGTCATCGAATCTGTTTAGCATGATGACGTCCCTTTAAGGAGCTCAAATGTTTATTGTACTAAACCATGTAGGTTGAGTTATCTCAAGTAAAATAATAAGGTTGAGTGGTACTTCTTAAGGAATTAAAGAAATTAATATTTTAAGCAGTCAGAATGCTATAAATAATTAATAGATGTGACGATATTTTAAATACGAGGATTCGTAAGTCTAAGTGCAAGCCCGACTCAACTTCGGTAATAAAGGAGAAGTTAGCATTTATTCTCTAGTGGAATGAATAAATACTTATGAATTAATTTATGTACCGGGCTGAACATAAGATAATTAATTTATTTTAGGCTCAACTTTATTCTTTGTATTTGATCACTGGACTGGCCCATCAAGGCCTGAAGTTGCTGATATTTTCGCCCACTGTATGTAGAGTCCAACTGGGACTCTATTTAGATTAATGTATTATTTTAATACATTTCTAGTACCTAGATAGATATTATATGATATTATTAATCAAGAGATATTATCTGATATAATTAGATATCAAGAGGTATTATTTGATATTATTAGATATCAAGATATAATTATTCTAGATATATTTTATGTGCAAAGATATTATTATATTTATTAGATATGCATGGATCCTATCTAAATAGGATTCTAAGAATGCATTATAAATAAAAGGTGAGAGAAAATCAGAATTAATCTTATTCATTTGTTGAGATTTTCAAAAATCTCATAGATCAAAGTAGAAGGAGAATTTTTGCAGTGTTCTCCATAGATTGCTCTCACTCAGTATTGGAGAATAGACATCCGGGATACAGTCCAGAAGATCAAAGTTGTAGTCTGCCATTGATCTCATATCCCATAAATTCATAGGTTAACAAGAGTAAACACCTAAGTATTGTAATTAATTATATAGATGCATGCGAGATATATAATCAATGTATGGTGAATTAAACATTCAAGATAGATCATCTAGAAAATGGTAAAATCAGATTTCCCTACACAAATATATCCTTCAACATACAAAACACGAACAAAAAGACACAAAGACTCGAGCTAGAAAAGAGCACAAAGCATGGGCTCATCATTCTCCTAATATGCAAGGATTTTATGTGTAGTTATTTGACATAAGACCAACCAATTCATCTTCATCAACTTTCTCATCGAAAGAAATGGTTGGAATTATAGAAGAACAATTCTAAATATTTCATGGCTCTTCCAAAGTAGAACATGAAGAACACAAAATATATACAAATTCAATTTAAAAGAAATCACGATATTAACTAACTACCCATAATCACATAAACACAAAATCTTACAAAGTTTAAGCATCAATGTCGATACTAGTCAAATTCAAAACAAATAAATCAAAGAAAGGTCATATTTTCATCACCACTATAAATCATTTACCCTTCTTTAATAGATCCTAATTAAAATCAAGCCAAGATAAACCCGCCTTATGAAGCGGTTGACTAAAAAATATTTCTCTATCTCTTGTTTGCTCAAAAGGTTGCAAGCTTAGTTCCAAAGTTCAATCATATGAGATATTCCAAGGACTTTGTTTAGATTCTCCATGGCAATCCTGATGGTTATCTTTTCGTTTTTATAGGAGAAGTGACACTGCTCTTATTTTTCATAAAATATAGTAGTGAATGAAGATCTTCTTTCATTGAAGTTGCTCCGAAGATCTTTTTACTTTTCTATTTTCTCCACAATATTTTCTTTTAATAGAATTTAGAGATGGAAATGTAATCTTTTCAGTCATACTACTTGTTTCTTGAGTTTCAAAACTTGTATCTTGTTGAGCTAGTCTAATACCAATGTCCTCACTATCGCCAATCTTCACGTATTCTTAAACTTCATTTGTCTCACCATCAATTCTTAAGATCTCATTCTCAACGTATTTTCCTACATATGGATATAGATTCCTCCTGCAAGCAAAATTACGTCCTTTATGGATTGTTGTCAAACAAAAAACAATTCCAAGATTTGAAAATTATTGCAAATTACACACCATTTTTGTCAACCAAAACAACATACCGAAACTGAAAAAATTTGAATAAATTTTGAAAAATAAAATAAAATTGACACCAATTTGGAATTCTTTAGAGAATTAACATTATTTTTTTAATTATTTTTGTAAACTAATGTTCCAAACTGTGGTTTTAGTGTGGTGTTTTAATTGAGAAAACTAATAAAGATTGTGCTTATTTTAAAATACTGCAACAAATTATTTATTAATAACAATTCTTATTCAAAATAACTTCGTTTTGCTTGCGAAAGCTATGTCGACGTAGGAAGATGTCATTGGCCATATTAGCTTTATTCACTAGAGAAATTTTGGAAATGTTAAATAGTATACAAATTGAAAGTTTATTTCATTATTGCATGTATTTAAAGTGTCCGTCTAATTTACAATTTCGATCAAACGTTGTGATTTTTGATGCAATGAATCCTAATTTTTTGGTATATTGAGAGAGAACTTAAGTCCGCACTCTTCGGTTAGCAAACCTAATAAAATGTTGCTTAGATTTTTATTTGCTTCTTACATTATGGTAATAGATTCCCAAAAACTATGATTCAACACTACCCCCAACAAAGAGATCTCGAAATCTGGTTCTCATAGCAATTTTGAATTTTGGGGCGATCCAATTAATACTCTCTTCGTCCCAATATTTATGGCATATTTCTTTTTTGCACGTAGATTAAGAAGAGTTATGTTTTGTATATAAAATAATGGATGTCACGAAATTCGAGATTCTTTTTAGTGTAAAAAGTGTTTTCTTTTTTCGAAATGGACCAACTTAATGGAACAAAAAAAAAAAACGTGTCATGAATATTGAGACGGTGGGAGTACTAAATACAGAAGAGGGTAATTCCGTCAGATTGCATAAAGCGGTGGAGTGGCATAAGCAAGAAACGCAGTGGCAGATTTAGGAATAGAGAGAAATAAAATATAGGAGTTAGCAGAAATGCTTTGCTGTTCACAAACAGAAACAGTTAAGCCTGTTGACTGGCAAAAGGGTGTGGCGGAGAAGTGCATTATTAAATTAATCCTCAATTATATCAATACTAATAATTCAGATAATATTAATATTAAGCTAATCGCGTTTTGAGACATATGGCATCTTTACTTCTTTTTGGCTGTAACGGGGACTGACGCTATCGTGAGCCGGGGACCACGATGAGCCTGCAACGCACCCTCTGGTTGGGCTGCCTTTGCCTGCCCTTTTTATTTTATTTTATTCTATTTCTCATTTTTATTATTTTTGGTTGGGGTTTTTGCTGAAAATTCACGCAAACAAATTTACGACCTAATTGACTAATTCAAAATGTGAGAAATTTTTTAAAGCTCTGCTTGCCTTAGAGAGTTAGACTAGCTCAAAGTAAAACTGCTCATATTTAACTTTCCTTTTTCTGAATCATATAAAAGGTACCATGGTTTTCCTTCCAATCTCAAATATTAAAATATAAATTTAATTATAGTAGAACTTGTTCCAAATCTGGTGACTCTTGTAGAACTATGCTTTATATTGGGGTTAATACATATTTCAATAATTTTAAGAAAAATACTACTTTTTGTTCGGACAAAGTTTGACCTAAATCTCAAGCTATTGTTTAATTTTCTTATCCAAAAGTTTGGTAGTCATTAATTTAAACATGGAACTTTTACATATGAACCAATACTTTATATAAAATTTTATTTCATTTTGTAATTATTACCTATTTCAATATCTTAGTAAAAGTTAATAGATAAAAATAAACTTAAGTTTCGACGCGTCGTATTATCATTTAGGTGTAATTATAATATTAACTATTTGATTAAAAAAAGCAAATAAAGTAGGAAAGCTGCGCTCTTGGCCGACATTGCTCTCCCTTGAAGCATTCAGAATCTCCAAGACGAGCAACAGTTTCACTAACAAGATTTATACGTGTACAGTAATTTAGCATGCTTGTGATGTTTTCGTAGCTAGCATCTAAAAATGACCTATTTTCCTTTTCTCTGTTATTCTTTTTTTCCCTTTTTAAAAAATAAATATGAGAAGCGGCACCACAGAGTTCCGTATGTTAATAAAGACTTGCGTAGTGTGTGTTAGAATAGCGGTAAGTAGTTAATATCCGGCGTCAAACGTATTGGATTCGAGTCCACCGTGATCTGACCTTTAAATTTATGTATTTAATCGACAAAATAAAATAAAGACTTGCGCAATCAGCCGATTCACAAGAAAAAGGTAACATAAAATTATATAGCATTTGTAGTTGAAAGCTTTGGTAGAGAAACCATCGACTTCAATGTGTAGTGGGGAAATTTCACAACAGGTTCATATTTAAATAAGATGGAGTATTGCTTGTATTTTTATTTTACTCTCATGGTTCCAACAAAGTTTCAGCTTACCAATTTTTTCTAATTATTCTCTAATTATTTGTGATGTAATTACCCCTTAATTCTTTCGACATTTTGATTTGCTGCGAAACAGACACGTCTAAATATTTTTGATGATTGGAAAAGTAATGTGTCACAACGACCCTTCATGTTTGAGATTAATTTATTACTAGAAAACTAAATTTTATGTCTCTTCTCTTTGATTGATCTTCCTACTTCTTTAATGTGGATTCATCCCATATGAATATCTTTTTCTAAAATATAAATAAAATATGGTGAGAAGGAGAAGATAATAGAAAACTAGAAAGTAATACAGAAAAGGTAAAAAATTGTGTACATCCATCTTAATTGGGTTCACTAATTCTAATTGGATTCACTCTAGCGCATCTGGATTCCGGATGTACGTGCATCTCTCCTTATTAAATTCTAATTGTAATTCATTAATATTATATGAGAGTTAATAATTTATAATTATAAATTACTCTCTCCCCCTACTAAAAAACTTGTATTTTTTTTTCTTGGACATGACATCCACATAAGTTTCATAATTTTTTCTCAATCTACTCACTTATTTACAAAAAAATAATTATTTTACACTTATAATATATGACATCTTCTCCACTCATTTTACATTTACAACAATCAATTAAAATCTGTGTTGTCAAAAGTAATGTAACCTTTTGGTGGATAGAGGGAATAATAAATTTTAGTTAAAAGTTAATTAATGCTAATTTGGTGAATACGCGTACATCTAAATGCAAATAAGTTTGTCTTTTTTAGTGACTGATATTGTTGTCCAAAATCAATTTCTCCTACTTGTTTTAGTCATTAATAACTATTAACAATTATTTTATGTGCCTGACTTCAGAATAATTGAAAATTATGTGAAGAAACTGAGAAGGTCTAAAACTGGTCATTTCCATCTGATTGAATGAAAACTAGCTTGTAACCCGTCGAATTTCGACGGAAAATATTTTATGTTGTATTTATAATCATTTTAAATAAAATAATCTTTATATCAGGTCAATACGTCTGAATTTGATATATTAAATGAAAAATCTTTATATCATGATAATACGTCTGAATTTGATATGTATAGATTATATTTCATCGAATTCTAATAGAAAATCACTTTATATTGTAATTTACGATAGAAAATTAAATATTCATAGGCATGCTAATAATTCATGTTTAGAATGTATATACTGTGTCAATCTTAAATTGATTAATTATCTGAATTTTTAAATTTATAAATATAATTGTTATAATGTTGGTTATTCATCTCGATAAAATCAAATATTATAAAATAATCATTAATAATAAATAGTATAAATAACGAAAGATAAAAAAATAGAGAAAATTTTATGTATTGTGGGATGAAAAAATCTATTCACGACAATTTATATAGGTTTAAATTAAGGTGGAGTTTGATAAGAAATCAATGTGGAATATGAGATGTAAATACTAAGAATACATGAGATTTGAGAAAAATACAAATGGAGAGATTATATGATGCCATATAGGAGAGAGAATCACTAAATCCTTAATCCTATTATATATTGATTACAATTTTAATATTGTTTTGGTGCCATGATCCATTTTCTCATTGCGGAAAATTTTACGTGTGCGTGTCGATTAATGTTAAAATTTATTTAGAATTTATGCTCGTACATATCCCAAACTTGATTTAAAAATATTTTTACTACTTGTTCTCGTCTCAACCAATATAATTAATGTCTGCTAACTACCCAAATATGTTTAAATTTATACATATAAGTTGTTACATTAATTGATTATATATTTCAATAATGACTTGAACATTATAGAATAAATAGTAATAATAAATAATATAAATATAAAAAATTAAAGAATAGAGAACATATGTCTGGCATATACATACTCGCACACTTCCCAAATTTGATTAATTACCCGAAACTGATTAATTTTATAAATATAAGTTGTTCAATAATTAGTTATTCGTTTAAATAAAATTTGAACATTCCGGAGGAATTATTAATAATAAATAATATGGATAGCTAAAAATTAAAATTGAGCAAATTTCACATAGATGCGTCGTTTAATGTATTGACCTGTTTAGAATTTGTATACATGTAGCTATCACACATCGGATTAAAAATTGATTTTACTATATCTGCACGCCTCATTCTCGTATACTACTAATCCACTAATTAATTGAATTCATTTAAATTTATAAAATATATAATTAATAAAAAATATATAATTCCAATAACTGTTTATCCTCTCGATACAAATTTGAATTTACTATTTATTTCAAAACAAATTATTAATTGTGAAGTCTCACAAAAAAATAATGTGAACTTCAAAATTCCACATAAGTATGTGATAAATGTTTGTGTTAGTCTAGAATGTATATTCTTGTACCCAAATAATATAAATAGTAAAATACTTAAAAATAGTGAGAATTATATTCCATCAAATTTCACATAGATATGTCGTTTGATGTCTTGACCGATTCAAAATTTATATACATGTACATGTCACAAATCGGATTAAAATTGATTTTACTATTTTTTTCGTCAGATTCTCGTATAGTAATATCCATTAATTACTTGAATTCGTTTAATTTTACAAAATATCTAATTAATAAATATATATTTATTCCAATAATTGGTTATCCTTTCGATAAAAATTGAATTTACTATTTATTTCAAAACTTTTATTAATTGTGAAGTCTCAAGAAAAAAAAAATTTGAGCTTCAATATTACACGAGGTATGTCGATAAGTGTTTGTACCCGTCTAAAATCTATATTCTTGTACCCAAATAATATAAATAGCAAAAAAATTTAAAAATAGAGAATATTATATTATCGTCAAATTTCACATAGTACGTGTCATTTAATGTATTGACGTGTTTAGATTTATATACATATATAGCTGTCACAAATCGAATTAAAATTAATTTTATTGTATGTTCTCATCTCATTTTCGTATAGTAGTATCCACTAATTACCTAAATTCATTTAAATTTATAAAAGATCTAATTAATAAAATATATATTTATTCCAATAATTGGTTATCCTCTCTATAAAAATTTGAATTTACTATTTATTTCAAAAAAAATTATTAATTGTGAAGGCTAGCCAAAAAAATAATGTGAGCTTCAAAATTCTGCATAAATATTTCGATAAATGTTTGTAACCGTCTAGTACATATATTCTTGTATCCTTGTATCCAAATAATGTAAATAGCAAACGAATTAAAAATAGATAAAATTATATTCTCGTCTTATTCTCGTATAATAATATACGCTAATTACCCGAATTCGTTTAAATTTTAAAACATATAATCAATAAATATATATTATCTCAATATATTAAAATTGAAAAAATCCCACATAGACATATCGATCAATGTCTGGACTAATTTAGAATCTATATATATGTAGCTGATTTTACTATATATTTATTTTCTCAAACCCGTCTTGATACTTGAATTGTTTAGATTTACAAAATTAATATATAATAGGATTAATGATTAACGCAATCTCTCTCTCGTAGACTATTTATTTCATTTTTGAATTAATTTGTAAAGTTCCATGAAAATCAATTTTCAAAATTTATTTTAAAAATTGTACAAAATATACTCTTTATTTAGATTTTCAATTTGTGAAGTTCATGAAAAATCGATATATGATTCAAAATTTGTTTAAAAATCGTACATAATATATCATTCAATTTGTTTCTTGAATTGATAAAGTTTCATGAAAAATTAAAAAATAATATTAATCAAATTAAATTAATTTTCTCAATAAAAAATAACTATTTATTTGGCTAACTAATTAATTGATGGGCCAAATAAAATTGGTGGGTATAAAATAATTGTGTATTGTGGGACGAAAAAATCTACTCACAATAATTTATATAGGTTTAAATTAAGGTGGAGTTTGATAAGAAATCAATGTGAGATAGGAGATGTAAATACTAAGAATAAAGGAGATTTAAGAAAAGTAGAAATGTAAAGATTATATGATGCCATATAGGAGAGAATCACTAAACCCTTAATCTTATTATATATTGATTTAAATAAAGGGTGTGTCTATTGAAAGACAGAAAGAGGATGAATCAGGGGATGATGGAGTTGAACTTTTTGTTAGTTGTTATCTAACTAATTAATTTGTCAGTCATTATGGTGAATGCACGTACACTCTAAACTAATTATCCATTCATCGGAAGGAAATTAAATGAGTGAAAACATAATAGGTATAGTCATAATTGTATCAAGTGTTAAACTTGGTAAGATTGACTTTAACCTATTATGCCATAGGTGTCAGAATTAGCTTAAAGATCAAAAGGGATAAAAATTATAAAAAATAATAGTAACCAATAATAATGTTGCTTCAAGTAAAACAATAAGTTGGAGTCGGATCAAAACCTTATAAATTGAAAAGCAAAAAGGGAAAAAAAATATACTTGTTTAAATAATAAAATTATGGGAGAAAATTAAATGATTTTCCAATACGTATATAATGAATTGTTAATTTTTAATAACCTATATATAATTTGATATTTTTTTCTTTATATTTGATTGATAGATTTTTAGAGTGGAATTTATACTGCCCATAAAGTACGATGATGAGCATCGACATCTTCATACATACCATACCATATGTCACATAAAATAACAATCTCAACCAAATATATGTAAAGAAAAATGTACCAGACACATATCAAAAATAATAATCTGAGAATTCAAATTTGCATCAAACATATAATTTTCAAATACTACTCCCATTGCCCCCAATTAATTGTGGGTTATTTGTAGTTTCTGATCCGATCTTTGAAGTGACTTATAAAATAACCCATCTTGCCCAACACTACATTTGGAATGGAGATTAATAAGAATGATATGGAAGTTCGACAATGGTTCTACAGTAAGTTTCCTCAATACAAAAATGGACTAAAAGAAAAAGGTTTTTCCAGAGGAGATCTTCCATGTCCCTCCATGTGTTAGAAGTAGGGACGTCAATAGATGGATTTTACTAGAATCAGAATCAATAATTATGTAATTGTTCTGGTTTTGGCATCGGCCCATTAAATATTGGATTCGGACCGGACCAGGACCATCAACTATGGGTCTTAAGCGGTCCAGATCTGAGCGGAATCGGACCAGAACCAGAATTGGAACCAAAACCGTTGCTTTATAATTTAATGGGCTATGAGTGACTTCAGATCGATATGAATAAAACTAACTCATCAAGAAACCTATTTAAACTTAGTCTTATTAATAGACAGATTTTACTCGGATCAAAACCAATAATTAAGTATTGGTTCTGGTTCTAGAACTAGAATCGGATCTGGATCAGATCGGACCATCAAACTATGGATCTAAATGGTCCGGGTCTAAAGCGGGTCTAGAATCGAAATCAAAATCGAAACCGGAACCGTTGCTTTAAAATTTAATGGATTTTGAGCGATTCCGGATCGATCCGGGTAAAATCCACCCATTGATATCCCTAGTTGGAAGAACGTATCATCTTAGAATACTATTGAATCACGTCAGGGGTGCAACATGTTGCAGGAGAAAATAATCTTTTCGTACTTTCGATGATCTATCTTGGATGTTTAATGCATCATATATTGATTATATTCCTAGCATTTTTCTATATAATTAACCACAACATATATGAGTTTTCTCGTGTTTTTTGTGAATTTCTGGCACATGTGATCAATGACTAACTTCAGTTCTAATT
The DNA here is from genome assembly GCA_036937905.1 of Salvia rosmarinus. Lineage (NCBI taxonomy): Eukaryota > Viridiplantae > Streptophyta > Magnoliopsida > Lamiales > Lamiaceae > Salvia > Salvia rosmarinus. The sequence goes on along the minus strand of CM072822.1, from coordinate 29,026,448 downwards.
TTCTAAACTGTGTCTCAGATGTCTGATCTCTAATACTGAGTTAGAGCAATCTATGAAGAACATCAAATGTTCGCTCATTCCTTTGTGATTTTCGATAATCACTGTACTTGTGAGGATTCTTCTGATTTTCTCCAACCATATATTTATAGTGTTCTCATTATAATCCTAATGTGATAGAACTTTGGCACATACAATAAATATAATAATTATCTTATATCATGAAGATAATTCATTTCTAGAATAATTATCCCTTGATATCTTTTGATATCAGATAATATCTATCTAAACTAGGAGACATATTAAATAAATAATACATAATCGTAATCAAATCCCAATAGGACTATAAGAGAGTGGAGGTAAAAATTACCATGGCAACAAGCCTTGGTGGACCAGTCTATGGATCGGATACAATGAATAAAAATAGGTCTTGAATGAATTAATTATCTTATGTTCATTGGTTTGTATCTCGAAGCATAATGGTTGAGCTTGTATACAATATTTTCATTACCACTATTGCAATCTCATAACTCGAATTGTTTACTTGATTGCATATATTGTCACATTATCTCATACAAAAGTTAGATCATACAGTGTGTAAAAGATCACAGAATATATATGATTGGTTAAGCTAATTGAAATATAAAAAGGATTATAGCTAGATAGATATTATATGATATTATTAGATATCAAGAGATAATTATTCTAGATATGATTTATCTTTTGTATTTATTAGATATGCAAGGATCCTATCTAAATAGGATTCTAAGAATGCATTATAAATACAAGTTGAGAGAAAATCAGAAATCAATCTTATCATTTTGTTGTGATTTTAAAAAATCACGTAGAGCAAAGTAGGAGGTGAAATTTTACAGTATTCTCCATAGATTGCTATCACTCAGTATTGGAAAATAGGAATATGGGATACAGTCCAGAAGATCAAAGCTAAAGTCAGTCATTGATCTCATATCCCAGAAATTCGAAGGTAAACACAAGTAAACACCTATGTGTTGTAATTAATAATATAGATGCAGGCTATGTATATAATCAATGTATGATGAATTAAATATTAAAGATAGATCATTGGAAAGAAGGTAAAAATAAGATTTTTCTACAATTGGTATCGAGCACGGATCGAGATCTCGGCTCGCTTGGATTAATTCACGCTTAATTATTACGACGCCACAATTAATTATCGATCCGCCGCTTATCGTGGCTTGGTTGTTTGGTTTTTCTGTTGGAATTGTTTTTCACCATGAGAAAATCCGCGGTTAGATTAGATTTTTTATATAAATTATATTTGTAAAACGAAGAACGAGACAACACGATGGAAGCCGTCGAATGCGATGCGGCGGAGCATGCCAGCGGCAGCCTGGTGCACAACCGTGCAAAGAGCCGGACATACGGCGGACAACGGCAGATATCTCGGCAACATCGCGTGGCTCCGGCGCACGGGTGCCCGCGTGCAGGCCGTCGGGCGACGGCACACGCACGCGAGGTACGCATAGCATATAGGTCTCAATGCATACGTGCTCGGCACTCGACGAGCGCTCGACAGTTCATCGGCAGCCGACGGGCGTGGGGCTTTCGCAGGTGGTTGCAGGCGGACGGGCGAGGTGTGGGGCGTGACGGCGCACACTAGGCGCACGAACCATGAGGCCTCAACGCTAGACCCGTATGCACAGCACGCACACGCACACGCATGACAAGACGACACGGGCAGTGGGTGGTGTTGGGCTTTGCCCTAGCGCACGGCCCAACCCACTCGGGTGGACCGACCCATTTCCAACCCAGACACGTTCCTGACCCGGATCCAGATCTTTCGACCTGACCCAACCTAAATAACTGTTCCGGCCCAGTTTTTATTTTTTTGGCCCAAATCCAGTTTTGACGAGTTCGGTGGGTGCCCGTGCATGCGAGGTCCGTTTAAGAAAAATTGATGATCTGTACTTTGGATATTTATGTAATAAATTATGAAAGGATGCACATGATCTACGAGTGAGCCATGATGAACGAATTTTATTTTATTTTTATTGTTCATAGCATGTCGTGAATGTTTAAATAATACAGTAGCATACAATATATGTTTAATTACGTAGATAAACATTGTTATATGTTTTCGTGATTAGCTGTGTTTAGCAAGCATGTTAGGTCTATAACGTTTAAAAGCATGTTTTAGAATTCTGCAAGCATGTTTTACATGTTGAGTTCTAGAAAAAGCATATTAGAACTACGTGATCTACATGGAGAAATACTTTGAAATAAAAAGACTAAGAAAGAAACCCGACGTATTAATTCTTAAATTAAAAACTTCAAGACCTCCACATTTTGATATCTAAACAAAGTGATACGCACTGTGAGTAAACGTCCACACGCGTGGCTTGTTTGCACTATTTATCATAAGTTTGTTAAATGAGATTTCTAAATAAAAAATTTTAATCTATTGAGAAGTGGGAGTTTCACGTGTAAACGTCCACACGCGTGGCTTGCATGTGCGATTTTCATAAGTTCTCTAGAGATAGATATAAAATGAGATGACAAACGAAATTGAATTGGAAGCGGTATGGTCCGAGTGAGTATGATAATTCTAAGAATTCGATTTCCGCTGTCAAAATTATGATCAATGCTTAGGCATCACCTCAAGTACAACTTCCCACGAAGTTCCTTCTTGAGATAGTGATGTGGTATAGTTAAGGTCCAATTATTAATTTCATTTGTCATAAGGATAAGTGACATAGATTGAAATTAAACGACTAAAAGGTTTATTTTAGTCTGATCGAGGGATTCCTATGTAAACGTCCACACGTGTGGCTTGCATGTGGGATTCCTTGGGCACTTAGAGGTTTCAACCAATATTGTTTTATCAAAAGGTTACAATACTGTTGTTAAAAATTATGTGCGATCATATGCTTATATATTTACATTACTTTTCATATATGTCTCTTACTTCGATTATCAATATGTTCGCACAAAACCCCTTATCTGGTCCGAACTATATCGATTGGAAATGAAACATGGAGTATGTTCTTATCGTTGAAGAACACATGTTCGTGCTCACTACTCCTAAACCCGTTGTCCCATCGATGCATCAACTTATGAGCGGAGAGTCAAGAGACTTTACATAAGTCAAACAATATGGCTAAGTGCTATATGATGACTATAATGTCAAAGGGTTTGTAGTCAGTAGCATCGATCGTTGGTAGACGCAATTGAAATCTGGTCAAAGTCTCGAGAGTAAGTTCGGTCAGTCGGATCATACGATGCTTCCACACGATAAGAGAAATCTTAGCGTTTAGGATGGAAGAAGGAAGTTCGATCCATGAATATGTCTCACACCTAACTCATCTCGTTGATAGTCTTGATAAGTTGGGATGAGATATCGACAGTGAAGCTAAGGTCGATATCATCCTTAACACACTACCCAAATCTTTTGAGAACTTTCACGTGAATGCGATCACTAGCAAGATGGAGTATACACTCAGTCAGTTGCTCAATGATCTCGTTACAGTGGAAGGCATCATGGGTAAAGGAGCACATGCCCTTGCTAGAACATCTACGTAAGGGCTCCAATTTTCCATCAAAAGGTGGAAGGAGAAAGAGGGATGCCAAGGATGGGAGGCAAAGGGAACAGTGGGAGCAAGGGCATGAATTCCACCGGCGGCATGAAAAAGCTAAAGGAGAAGGAAATGTGCTTCAAGTGTGGTAAGACTGGGCATTGGAATGCTAAGTGCCCTATGCTCAAAGCTCAGGTACGCCATTGGCTCTAGTAACGAAACATGTTTAGCGACTTGTTCTACTCATTCATGGATAGTAGATACGGATGCGACTGATCATGTTTGTTACACCTTGTAAGGGTTATTGCAGACAAGGCAGCTGAGTGATGGCGAGATAACGATCTCCATGGACAACGTGGGGAAAGTCGAGGCTGTTGCAGTCGGAGATGTTACTTTATACCTTGATAGGACAGTTTTAGTTTTTAAAAGATGATTTATATATGCCAGAGTTTCGATGAAACCTTGTTTCGGTTTCCAAACTATTTACTCATGGATATTCAGTTGTATTTGATAGTGGTGTTTCTATCATGAGAAATGACAAGTTTATCTGCGGTGACACATTATATAATTCTTTTTATACTATTTCTACTAAGCATAATACCTATAATTATGTTGCATCTACTACATCAAACCATAAGAAGAGAAATTTTCTTCGCAATATGACACTACATATCTTTGGTATCTTAAATTAGGTTACATCAATTTAAATAGGATCCAAAGATTGGCTAAGAATGAAGCATTGGGAGAATTTACGGTTACTCCGTTCCCAGTCTGCAAATCCTGTATAGAGGGAAAAATGTCGATCAGACCCTTCAAATCGAATGAGTATAAAGCCAAAGAGATGTTAGAGTTAGTACATTCTAACCTGTGTGGACCGATGTCTACATAAGCTCGTGGAGGGTACGAGTATTTTGTCTCTTTTATTGACAATTACTCAAGGTACGAATACGTATACCATACCTGCTTCACCGCAAGTCTGAATGCTTTGAAAAATTCAAAGAATTTAAGACAGAAGTGGAGACGAAGCTAGGTAAGAGTATCGAGTCACTGTGGTCTGATCGCGGTGGTGAATACCTCAGCAACGAGTTTATGGACTATCTGGTGTAGTGTTGGATTCCGTCTCAGCTCACTACACCAGGCACACAACAACAAAACGATGAGTCAGAGTGAAGAAATATGACTCTCTTAGAGATGGTTAGATCAATGATGAGTTATGCAACTTTGTCTATTTCGTTTTGGGGTATGCCTTAGAAACAACGGCATATTTGCTTAATCTAGTATCGCCCAAGTCAGTCGACAAGATCCCTTTCGAGTTATGGTTTGGGCGTAGTTTAAGCCATATAGGGATATAGGGCAGTCCAACACATGTGCTGAACAAGAAAGTTGACAAGTTGAAGGCTAGATCTGATGCATGTTTGTTTGTAGTATATCGTAAAGGATCGAAAGGTGGTTATTTCTATAGTCCTAAGGATCAGAAGGTTGTTATTAGCACTAACACCCGATTCTTAGAGGAGGACTACATGAAAAATCACAAATCCAAAGTTGAAATCATTTTTGAAGAATTGGAAGATGATCGTATTTCACCACCAATTCCGCCAAAGGTACAAGATGTCGAGTCTGTAGGAGGGATCGACACCAGATACTTTAAGAGATTCAAGTGGGTTAAGTTTCACTAAGGATACCGACTGTACAAGTGGTGCATACCAAGCAAGTTGTGTAATAAAGGGAACCACAAGTTACTGCACCCACCATTGCCGTTTTGCTAGTAGCGCCTCGTCGTAGTGGAAGGTTGTGTGAAAACCTGATCGATATATGTTCGTGGGTGAATCTTCGGATTTAGTCCCAGTAGGCGAAAAAGCTATAATCGACCTATGGACATACAATGGGATGATGCAAGACATAGATGCAGAAGCATGGCATACCGCTATGGACTTAGAGATTGAGTCCATAATAGCTATGGATATATACGAGAAAACACATCTACCAGATGGCAAGAAATTCATAGGTAGAAAGTGAGTATACAAGATCAAAAGACATTCTGATGGAGAGGTTTTGACTTTTAAAGCTAGGATTATGGCGAAAGGGTAAACTCAGATTGAGGGGATCGATTACGATGATACCTTTTTTACTATAGCAATGCTCACGTCCATCAGAATTCTTCTGACCATAGCAGCTCACTTAAACCTAGAGGTTTGACAAATAGATGTGAAAACCGCCTTTTTAAGCGATTACCTTGAGGAAGGTCGAGACATCTATATACAACGCAACCTGAAGGTTATGTGAAGAAAGGTGAGGAACATCTAGTGCGGAAGCTTAAGAAGTCCATTTATGGACTCAAACAAGCTCTCGGATCATGGAACTTACGCTTTGACAAGGTGGTAAAAACCTATGGTTTTACCCAGTTACGTAGCGAGAGTTGTGTGTATCGTTTAGATGTCAACGGTGATGAGGTATTTCTTCTACTTTACGTAGATGACATTCTTCTACTTGGCAACAATGTGAAACTGTTGTTAGATGTAAAGAGTTGGTGATCCGATCAGTTTCAGATGAAAGTCTTAGGAGATGCAGCGTAAATTCTTGGGATCAAGGTTTACTGAGATCGCAAGAGAAAAATATTGAGCTTATCTCAAGCGTCTTACATTGATATTGTAATTACTGCTTTAGCATGCAAACCGTCAGGAAGAGATTGCTACTCTTCAGACATGGTATTCATTTATATAAGGAGCAGTCGTCGAAGACTGCAAATGGGATAGAGAAAATGAGACACGTTCCTACGTTTCCGCAGAAGGAAGTCTCTTGTATGCAATACTGTGTACAAGTCTCGATATCTGTTATGCGGTAGGCATAGTAGCAAGATTTCAGTCTAACCCTGGATAAGATCATTGTACTACGGTAAAGCATATGCTCAGGTACCTAAAAATGACTCTAGATTATAGGCCAGTTTACAAGGCAGATATGCCTTTGGGATATTCAGACTCGGATTTTCAAGCTGACCATGATGAGAAGAACTCTACCTCAGGCTATGTGTATACCTTGGGAGGTGGAGCCGTATCTTGGCGGAGTGCAAAGCAGCGGTGCATTGTAGACTCCACCATGGAAGCCGAATTTGTAGCCACATTAGAGACTGCTAAGGAGGCGGTATGGTTCAAGAAATACCTCATGGATCTAGACATAGTACCTCGTTTTCCCAAGAGTACATAGTGTTCTGTGATAACTCTGGTGCAGTAGCTAACTCGAAGGAACCACGGACCCACAAGGTTACGAAACATATAGAGAAAAAGTACCATATAATATGAGAAATCGTACGATGAGGTGATGTGCTTATAGAGAAGATTGGTACTGCGAACAACCTAGCTCAACCATTCACGAATAACCTACTGCAAAAAGTCTACGACGAGCATGATCGAGGACTTGGATTGCACAAGATGACCCCCAATTAGAAATGAAACTTTTGTAGAAGTATGAGAAGCAAAGTGATGGTGTTGTTTGTAATAACCAGTAGGGAGACACAATTTATACTAAAGTTTGCTTTAGAGTAAGTGGGAGATTGTTGAATTTGGAGCCTCTATACAATGTTTACTTCTACCACTATTATAATCTCCTATCTGAATTGTTTACTTGATGGCATATGTCGTCCCATTATCTCATACAAAAGTTAGATCATACAGTGTGTAGAAGATCACAGAAGTCTGCATGATTGGTTAAGTTAGTTAAGATATAAAAAGGATCATAACTGAGACAACTTCAGGATGAATTGTTGGTATAGGCTGCAGTATAGATAAGAAGTGACTTGATTTGGTGGCTTGTCTATGCTGGTACGTCTTGACGTATTGATGGACTACAGTGAGATGAGTTCTTCTATCTGATCGTTGTGAAGAACCTAGGACTCTGTGACTTTACGTTGATTTAAATCTCGATAAGGTTTTAGGTGAGTATGAGTTACTGACCATCACTATAACTTGTTATGGGTGAGGGTTACATGAGATAACCCAAGATTCTCTGCATCTTGGATGGTGACAGTGCTTGTATGTCATGCTAGTTACCTGTATTGAGTCACTGTATCTGTTTAAGATGATGACGTTGAAGGAAAATCTGATTTTAACCCTCTCCCGATGATCTATCTTGGATGTTTAATTCATCAAACATTGATTATATACATAGCATGTACCTATATAATTAATTGTAACATGTTGGTGTTTTCTTGTGTTTATCTACGAATTTGTCGGATAAAAGTAGGATCAAGACACAAGCTTTGATCTTCGGACTGTATCCCGTTTGCCAAAACTCCAATACTGAGTGAGAGCAAGCTATGGAGAGTACTGTAAAAATTCGCCTTCTTCCTCTCTTTTTAATTTCGAAAATCACAATAATGAGAATAGTGATTTCTGATTTTCTCTCACCTTGTATTTATAATGCAATCTTAGAATCCTAATAGAATATGATCTCTGCATATCTAATAAATACAATCTTATCTTTAATGATACACCATATCAAGAATAATATCCTTTGATATCTAATGATATCAGATATAATCTATCTAGATATAGGAGAATCAGAACAGAGTCCCGATGGGACTCTACTTAGAGATGGGCAAATTTATCCAGTCAGCAAAGGCCTTGATGGGTCAGCCCATGGATAATATGCAAAGAGTAAAGATAAGCCTCAAATGAATTAATTATCTTATGTTTAGCCCAGAACATAAATTAATTCATAAACATTCATTCATGCTATTAAAGAATAAATGATGACTTACACCTTTATTACTGAAGTTGAGTCGGGCTTGTACTTAGACTTCACGAATCCCCGTATTTAAGATATCTCACGTTTATTAATTATTTATAGAGTTTTGACTACTTAAAATAATTAATCTCTTTAATTCCTTAAGTAGTACCTCAACGTTATTATTGTACATGCGATAACTCAACCTGCAGGGTTTAGTACAATAAATATTTTGACCTCCTTAAGGGGACATCATCGATGTCCTAAACGAATACGGTGATTCGAAACAGGTAACTAGCATGATATAAGCACTGCTACCACCCAAGATGCAGATAATATTGGGTTATCTCATGTAACCTCACCCATAACAAGTCAAAGTGATGGTCAACAACTCATACTCACCTAAAACCTTATCGAGGTTTAGATCAACGTAAAGTCACCGAGATCTCGGTTCTTCATGACGGTCAGATAGAATAAATCATCTCACTGTGATCCATCAATATGTTAGAGAGGTACCAGCATCGACAAGCAACCAAGTCAAGTCACTTCTTATCTATACCGCAGCCTATACCGAAAACTCGTCCTCAAGTTGTCTCAGCTGTGATCATTTTTATATCTCATTAAGCTTAACCAACCATACAGACTTCTATGATCTTCTTCAAACTGTATGATCTAACTTATATATGAGACAAATGGACATACATGTGCAATCAAGTAAACAATTCAGATAGGAGATTGTAATAGTGGTAATAGGAAACATTGTATACAAGCTAAACCAATTTGCTTCTAGTATACAAATCCAACAATCTCCCACGTATACTAAAGCAAACTTTTAGTATACAATGTGTCTCTCTACTAGCTATTACAAACAACACCATCACTTTGCTTCTCCCACTTCTACAAAAGTTTCATTTCAAAGTGAGGCCATCTTGCGCAATCCAAGTCCGCGAAAGTGCTTGTCGTAGACTTTTTGCCACAGGCTCTTCATGAATGGTTAGCTAGATTATCCGCAGTACCAATCTTCTGAATCAGCATGTCTACTCGTCTAACGATTTCTTTTATGACATGGTACTTTCTCTCTATGTGTTTTGTCACATTGTGGTTCCATGGTTCCTTCGAGTTTACCACTGTACCTGAGTTATCACAGTACAATATGATACTCTTGGGAAAATGAGGTACCACATCTAGATTCATGAGGTAGTTCTTGAGCCATACCGCCTCCTTAGCAGCCTCCTAAGCGGCTACATATTCGGCTTCCATGGTAGAGTCCGCAATGCATCGCTGCTTTGCACTCCGCCAAGATACGGCTCCTCCTCCCAAGGTAAACACATAGCCTGAGGTAGACTTCTTCTCATCACGGTCAGCTTGAAAATCTGAGTCTGAATAACCCAAAGACATTAGACTATATGTGTAATAACCCAAAAAAATTTAAAATTTTATTAGTGATGCTTAAACCTATTGCTTAAAGTGATAAGACCTTAATTATGTTTAAGGTGACCAACGAAACGAATTAGAATCGATTCGGAGATCGAAAACTAGAGAAATAAAAAACTAGTGACTAGTCCAACCGGATTAGGGTTTTTTGAATAGCCTGAACATAGAATGAAACATCTAGAATGAATCTCAACAAAAGGATTTCATTTCTAGAATCTCCTCACGAAAACATGTGAGAAGCCAAAGAATTGGAATTTTCGGGCATGCTTGCCCGGTTAGTCTCAAAAGTACTATTCACGAACTGGATCAACTTCCAGTCTGTGCTAATCATGAAAATTAATGTTAACAATAAAATCATGGAGGAATATATTATTATGAATTTTAGAATTCATAAGAATCAATTTCTGAACGAAATCCCTGAAGAACTTAACCGAACGCCGGGAATATATACCGAAAAAACCCTAAACTGATCTGAATGAACCGAAACTCGAACCAAGGGTCTAAATCAATAATAAATGATTTATAAGACTCAAATTAATTATGAAAGCTCAAGAATTCAATAAAATTTCGAATGAGCATAATATAATCGTCGGACGCTGTTTTTCTGCGATAGTTCGAAATTAACTTACCGGATGCCATCCGAACTTCATGAAATTATTATAAAACTTAAAGAATCGGTATTAACATGCCAAATCTAATAATTTGACTAGTCTTTCTCCCAACTACCACCAAGGGCACCCCATATGAGCTTACAACAACTCATTTTCTGCCAAATTACAGCAGCAACCGAGCCCTCTCATTCTCTCTCTTTGGAATAAACTTTTTCTTTGTTTTTCAAATTTCTTCAACATCTCCAAGCCTCAAATCCTCCATTCCAATCCTCCAATAATTTTTCTAAGACCATACAAAGGTAGCATTCATCATTCACTCCATTTGTAATGGAGTATAATTTTTTTTAGATTTGTTTTGGAATTATTTCATGAAGAAACCTAATTTTTTTTCTTCATTTTCTTCATGTCTTTTGAGCATTCCAAATGCTCTCAAGCCATGAGTGAAATATGCTTAGAAGTATGTTCTCAAAAATTCATGTTTAGTAAATGATATGAGTATGATATGATTTTTGTGGAATTTATTGAACATCTATGTTCAATAACTTGAAATTGTCGAAAACTTTCATATTGTTAACTCATGGTTTAAAATTTTAATTGATGGTATTGAGTTGATAATTAAATTCTATGGTATGATAGGAGCATATCATGATTTTATTGGAATTTATTGGACACTTATGCTAATTATTGTTAATTATCGAAAATATAGCAAAACTGTTAAGTATGAGTTGATTTTAATTGTAAATGATGCCATGGTAGTTAATCTATAAGTTTAGAATGAATGATTGTGATTATGATGAATGAATGAAACACTCATGCACACATACACAATAGTTGGGTATTATGTTAGAAATTAAGGTTTTCTAATGCTTTAATATAGTTATGTTGTGTATGGTGTTGAAGGGTTACATTTATGTTGTGCCGACAAACAAAATTTCAAACGTAAACAACATAGTACTTTATGTACGAGAATCCAAAAGAAATCGACAAATTTCTATAACTTAAGAAGGAATGAATGAGAATCGAAGTTAGACACAAATTAGGGTTTTCTATTAATAATAGGATACTCAAGCGTGAGTTCCTAAGTTAAAGAAACCAAAAGGCGACTTACAAACGTAATACTCAACAACGACAACCTAATGCGATATTAGATTGAGCGTTAAGACAACTCGATACGAATAGCGATTTTATAACGTACACAATCTCCGACGAGTTAAGAGAAACAAACAATGTCGAAAGGTGTAAGCTAAGATTCAAACATAAGATGCCAATCCTTATGTCTCAAAGGTCGAGTTAGTATTCACAAAGAACCCCATTAATTTCTAAGTATTTACTTACGCGATGGTATGAGATATATCGAATCATAAGTCAAGATCTCATTTCATTCGTCGTGTTAATACGACAAGTCGTTAAGCATAACCTACTAGGACGTAACTATAATTGTTAATTCCAGTTAGTGGCTTGAGAATATCCTAATACACCAATCATAACTTGAGTACCGACACTCTATAATGTAATAACGTTTAGAAGAACACTAAGGCTAGAGTCGAGGATAGACTCGGAGTACATGACTCATAAGTTGAGGTTCATCTATGACTAGTGGTCCTGTCTCCAGAAGCTATTAATGATTTTTACAACCTAGATAATGATGTGGATGACGTTTTCTCAGTTATGAAGAGAGCTCCCTCTGTTGATGACACAGACGGGCGTTGAGGCGATGGCGATGGAGGGTGCAGTGGACTCTTTCCACACAAGGGTGTCGATCCATCAAAGCTGCGACATTAAGGTTGAAAGCTCATGTGTGGCTTCATTTCATCAAAAGACGTATTTTGCCAACTACCCATGACACTACAGTTTCTGAAGAGCGTATGCTGCTGCTCCTATGCATTTTCACCGGGAGGTCAGTCAATGTGGGCGCCCAAATCTGGCGCGAGGTGGATGAATGCCGCAAGAAGAAGAAATGAAGGTTGTTCTTCCCCTCCTTGATAACTCAGCTGTGTATACAGGCCGAGGTCCATTTTGAGGATAATGAAGACCGCCTAACTGAAAAAGCTTTTATTGATATCAAGACTTTGACACATCGTCATGGTCCGTCTGAAGATCCGTCCTCACACGCCGTTTCGGCTGGTTTATCTCTCTCATTGCCGACCCCTTCTGATCCCACGGTTCTGGAAATGCAGAAGTTCCTCTGCTTGCAGATCAAAGTCCTCATGCTTCGGTCTGCTGCGTTTGAGGATGATCTCAAGCATTATTGGGTGTACTGCCATAAGCGTGATCGCATACTGGAAAGTAATGCGGGATGGTTATCTGCGGTGCCAATGTCGACCTTTCATGAATTTCCACAGCAGTTGTTCGGTCTTGGCCTTTACCGATGGATTATGATATTGACACCGGCGAGATGGAGAATGAGCGGGGCTAACCATGCTCAATTTTAAAAGATCGGCCCTAGTCATGCTCACCACTGAGTCGACCATTGTCCCCATCGAGCCGAGAACCATTGGTTCCATCTACCGAAGTGCCACTCGATGGTGCTTCCCCTGAGTCGGCTGCCACTGAAGTTCTTTCAGAAAGGGATGCTCCTGAAAAAGGCCAAGAGGATGTTGACAGCGCCCAAGTCACAACGCCAGAAGAAAATTTCAAAGATGTCCTCGATGCCGCCCCAGTGATTACTTCGCTCGTATCCCATGATGCCGAGCTGGCTGTTTCTCCTGCAGCTAAGGATGCTCTTCCTGCTACTGCTCCATCTACCCCTGCTTCTCCTACTCCTTCGGGTCCTCCCGATGTGTAGGCCAGGGGCGTTTTTCTGACTCAATCCTTTGTTTGTTTGCTGTTTGTGTGTTTCGTGTTTTAGTTTTTGTTTATGCTTTGCTTGTTCTCTGTTGAAGCATTGCTGGTTTGTTTGTGTTGTTTCTTGTCATGTTCCTGTTTTGTTTGTGTGAGGAGCATGTTATTCTGTTTTCATTGACTGTTGAGGCTGATGCTTGATTGGCGATGGATGGCTTAATGATGTTAGTCTCTTTTTGTTTTACATCGTGATCTTGGGTCCTTCTCATTGATTGTTTGGAATTGACCCTTATTTTGTGGGGGCGTGCCTCTAATATTTTGGGTGTTAGCATATTAGTTCCTATAGGGAATGACCATTGTGTTGGTAACCATTAGTTGGCTTACACTTTTGTATGAGTGCTCTTTCATATTTGGTTGGTACTCCCTGAGACAACAAGCATGGTGTGTTAATATGGATAGGACGTAGGCTATTTTTGGATCGTTTGTGCCTTTTCTAGCCTACCCTTATATCATGATCTCCCTAGGGTCCCCCGTTGAGCTTACAACTTTTTCTTTCGTGCAGCCACTAAATACTCTCCTTTATACCCCACGTATATAATTTTATCTCTTCTCACCCTTCACCATGGGCATGTTTACTTGTGGCTCGGCCTTTATCTTAACTATTGCCTTTGCCTGTGTGTTGTCTCAGCATTGAATTAAAAGTTCTTCATCCCCCATTTTTGTTATAAATTCCAACATTGGGGACAATGTTGCGTTCTAAGTTTGGGGGTGGCGAGGTAAGGTAACCACTTGAGGGTGAAGCTTTTGGTGAAGCTTTTACAAAAATGTGGGTTAATTGTGGGTTATTTTTGCTATATTAAAAAAAAGAGAAAAAGAGAAAAAGAAAAGGAGGAAACAAGGAAGAAAAAGGGGTCAGCTTACTGTAAGAAAGAAGAAAGGTATTTATAAGGCGAGTTTTAAACCAAGAATGAGTAAAGGTGCCCGGGTGTTTTGAGCTACATTATCCCAAACAATCCTACCGTCACCCAAGCCCAACATTATAAGCTTTTAAAGACCTACTGATCCAATATTGATGTTCACTCATGTTAGTGGAGAGGGGGTTGACTAAATTGAATTTGTGGAGACATTTGTGTACTTGATTATCAAAATATGGTCATATTAAGGAAAACCAAGTTATGGGAAGATTCATGTAGTTGCGAATGTGTTTTATGAGGTGATCGACTAGATTTGCAACGAGAAAGACTGAAGGATTCGTCTTCATTGAAAAAAAAAAATTGTGGCTGAAAGCACATCCTTAGTTGATTAGGCCATCATCTCAGCTATCATCGAAGCGTTATGAACATCGCTTCTTTGTTTGGTGTGTGTGTTGTTGTGTGGCAGAGCATCACTCGAGGACGAGTAATGAGCTAAGTTTGGAGGTGTGATAACTCTTTGTAAAAGAGTTATTATATGACCTTTTTGATCTAAATAGCCTTGAGTGTTATATGTTCTGTTCGTATGTTTGATGATGTTTAATATGTTTATGTCATGTTTTCGTGTGTGTGCGTGTTAGGATTGAGTCAAGTACTTTTAAGGGGTATTGTGTACATTTTATCGTTATTTAATCATTCTACGGTATGTAGCGGAAAGAGGAAGAAGGCAGACGATCTTTGAGTTCTCTTGGCGGCCGAGCTCGCGCTTATGGAGCAAGTCGAGCTCGTGGCGGGCGTGGCGAAAGGTGGGGAGCGAGAAAAATATTAAGCGAAGCTGCGTGATTTGAGTTCTGCTGAGGCGAAGCCAAGCTCCAGGAAAAAAAGAACGAACAGATGATGCCAGAGCGAAGTCTTGAAGTCGAGCTCGTGAGGCGAAGTCGAGCTCCAGAAAAGAAAGAAAGAGGTCGAACTCGTGAGCGAGGTTGGACTCGTAAGCGCGGTTGAACACGTGAGCGAGGTTGAGCTCGTAAGGCGAAGTCGAACTCGTAATAGAAGTCGAGTTCTGAAGCGAAGTCAAGTTCGTAAACGTAGACGAGCTCGTGCTGGTGTAAATGAAGTAGATGAGCTCGTACTGGTGGACGAGCCCGTGCTGGTGGATGACCAACGACGAAGTGTGGAAGGTTTTGGCTGAAGACAAAGAGGAGATCTGCAGGACCACAACCACGTGGCAGCTGGCCACGACAGCATAAAGAAGGCGACGATTTGTTATCCGTCGAGCCAGCGAAAAAGGAATAAAATCGAGGTTGAAGGGGGGGCGGTCATGATCGCACCCAAAAAGAACCGTAGGTGTTATTAAAAGGACACGAATTAGTTAGAGAAGATTATCTATTGGGTGCAGGAGAAGAGAGACATAATCATTCTGTTCTGGAGATGAATCAAAGGAGTGATCTCTTGGAGAGGAAGCCATCGGAAGAGATGATGATCCAAGAACGAGCACGCGATTCCGGCGACGAGTTCTATTTTCTTTTTCTCGATTCCTTTTAGCTTGTTATGGCATTAGTTTTCTGAATTTTGTTGAACAGCTCGCTATGAGCTAAACCTGTATGGATTGATCTCTCGATGAACCCCATGCTCTTGGGTTGAACTCATTACTACGCATATCTTGTTAAATTGCTATAACTCTCTTGGGAATTATTTATCTTGCTTGTGCTTGATCACCATGTGTGAGATTTTAGCTCTATGATTTCTGGAAAGTTCTTGTAGAGTGGAAAACAAGAGAGTGACGTAAGAACATGATTTAAATATTATGTGTGTGAATAGCATAGGAATATGTGTTTACCTTGCGTGGCAAATATGAATGGATTAGTAAAGGTATTCTAAGAGCAGTTCGATATAGGAATATATTGAGTGGCTTTGCTAGAATATAATCTTAGATTTGGAAAAATACTAAGAATCGGAGAAGTTCATGTCATAGCGATGAGGCAACGATAACTGTTTTTCTTTCTTGCTATCAACTGTTTTTCTTTCTTGCTATCAACTGTTTTTCTCTTTCTTGCATGGGTGGAATCGAGAGCATGGGTGGAATCGAGAGGTCAAGTCATTTCTCTTTCTTGCTATCAACTGTTTTTCTCGTCGTTGTGTTTGGTATTCTACATCGCCTTGCCGTAGCTTTCTCTTAGCATAGGTTTCTAGTTGTGTTTTATATTAAAGAGCTACTGCCTGTTTAATTTTCCTTTATTGCTTTCCTATTAAACCAAGTTGTTGTCAACGTGACTTATATCACGATCCCTGTGGATTCGATCTCGGAATACTTCCGTGTATTACTTGTTGATTACGTGCACTTGCGTACCTTAGATTGTGTTACATAAACAAGACAACAGTGGCCACCTCTATAGTGCGCGAATGAATGAATGAATGAATGAATGAATGATCAGATATGGAACAACGTGGATGAAATAGTCCGGCTGGACACACTTTTGGAAAATGATAAAATGTTCGATAGACATGATTCTTTTAACTAAAATCCTCATGCGCTATTGTGGGCAGTTCAATAACTTTACAAAGAAAATATTTTCCGCAATGAGTCCACTGAGTACTTTTGTACTTAGCCCTACATCTCATTTTTGATGTGCAGGTTTGAGCAGGGATTGATGATGAGTGCAAGGTGGTGCAGAGTGGCAGTTGTTTTGTTGCTTTAATAGAAAGGATTTCTAGAACCTTGGGCATGTATCGTCATATGCATGCCCACACGTTTATTGCTGCTAAACTCTGATATTGTTTTGGTGTCTTTGATTATAACTGCTTTCCATTATCGTATTGAACTTGAGGTCGTACCTCGTTCCTTGAATTGCACCCTAATTGGGTTATATTTGAACATTGAACCTTTTGGCAAGTCCTTCTGTGACTTGAGTTTGTATTGAAACAACTTATTCATTTCTGTCCATGCGTTAATGAGTAGTTTAATGGTTAATTGTATTGATTAGTTATGTATATATCCGCTGCATTATCATACCAGTGACGATCCATATGATCCGTACTTCTTTGAGAAGTCGGGTCGTCTCAATATGCTTGGTAAATTAGCATATAATCTCGAGTCCTTTTCAGGTACTTGAGTATATGCTTTACCGCAGTCCAATGAGCTTGTCCAGGGTTAGACTGATATCTAGCTATTATGCCTACCGCATAGCAGATATCGGGCCTCGTACACAGCATCACATACATGAGACTTCCTACGGTGAGCGTAAGAACTTGTCTCATTCCTATATCTCATGTGCAATCATAGGTGGCTGCTCCTTAGATAAAGGAACACCGTAATACGAAGGGTAGCAATCCTTCCCTGCGGTTTGCATACTAAAATGAGTAATCACAGTATCAATGTAAGACGTCTTAGATA
Organism: Salvia rosmarinus; assembly: GCA_036937905.1. Taxonomy (NCBI): domain Eukaryota; kingdom Viridiplantae; phylum Streptophyta; class Magnoliopsida; order Lamiales; family Lamiaceae; genus Salvia; species Salvia rosmarinus. The sequence goes on along the minus strand of CM072822.1, from coordinate 29,009,047 downwards.
AGTTCAACGTTTTCCTCTTGCGATCTCGGTAAACCTTGATCCTAAGAATATCTACGACATCTCTTAAGTCTTTCATTTGAAACTGATTGGATAACCAACTCTTTACGTCTGATAACAACTTCATGTTGTTGCCAAGTAGAAGGATGTCATCTACGTAAAGTGCAAGAAATACCACGTCACTGTTGACATCCAAACGATACACACAACTCTCGCTAGGCAACTGGGTAAATCCATAGGACTTTACCACCTCGTCAAAGCGTAAGTTCCATGATCCGGAAGCTTGCTTAAGTCCATAAATGGACTTCTTAAGCTTCCATACTAAAGAGCTACTGCCTGTTTAATTTCCCTTTATTGCTTTCCTATTAAACCAAGTTGTTGTCAACGTGACTTATATCGCGATCCCTGTGGATTCGATCTCGGAATACTTCCGTGTATTACTTGTTGATTACGTGCACTTGCGTACATTAGATTGTGTTACATAAACAAGACAACAGGTTTTTGGCGCCGTTGCCGGGGATCGCCAATTATAAATTGCGTTGATAATGTAACTTTTTGTTTCTTATTAATTAGTGGTTAACTCTGTTTATTCTCTTTTGCATGAAACAAGGCTCTTGGGTTGTGGTATATGCGCAAGGCAAAAGCGCAAGTATTATACACGTTAGATCCAGAAATTGAACGCACCTTTCATAGGGGAAAGCGACAGCAAAACGCCCGCAGAGCGCACGTCAAATGGCCGCACTAGAAGGTGATGCAAATAATGGAAGAAATGCAATAGTTATTGCTGATGACCAGGTGATGGGTATACATGATTATGCTAACCGCAGATTAAATGAGTTAAATCAGGAATCACTGAAGACCGAGGTGCAAAAAATCAATTTGGTGAAGCGGTCATGTTTCAAATGCTTCAAACGGTGGGGAAGTTGGTGGTCGAGCCACGGAGGATCCACGCCTTCATCTTCGGTCTTTCTTGGAGGTCGGTGATTCGTTCAAGTTACACGGGGTTTCGGCAAGCAACATCGAGGCTTGACTATTTCCTTTTCACTACGAGATCGTGCAAAGCATGGTTGAATGGTCTTCCATCGAGACTCTATCACTTAGTGGAGCGAGCTGGGGAAAAATTCTTGATGAAGTATTTTTCACCTATAAAGAATCTGAGATTCTGAATGACATCATGTCGTTTCAATAGAATGATGATGAGTCAGTGTGCGAGGCATGGGAACGTTATAAGGAAATGCTACGGAAATGCCCTCACCATGGCATCCCGCACTGCATTCAACTTGAGACTTTCTATAATGGGTTAAACGCGTCTACACGCTTGGTGCTTGATGCCTCCGCAAATGGGGCTATTCTCTCTAAATCCTACAATGAGGCATATGAGATCTTGGAAAGGATTGCAAATAACAATTGCCAATGGTCCAATTCTCGTGCTCCAATGGGAAAGAAATATGTTGCCGGTGTTTTGGAGGTTGATGCCTTGACGACATTAACCGCTCAAGTGGCGTCCATGAGCAATATGTTAAAGATCTTGCAAGTAGCCAATCCAGTTGTTCAACCGACAAGTGTTCCAGTGGTTGCACCCACAATGCAAGTGAACTAGGTGTCATGCGTTTATTATGGGGCAGGGTATACTTTTGATAGTTTCCCATCAAACCCAGCTTCGGTGTGTTACATTGGAAATCAGAATGGCCAGAGGAATAATCCTTATTCACAAACATACAATCCTGGATGGCGACAACATCCTAATTTTTCGTGGGGAGGCCAAGGGTCCGGAACAAATGGTGGAGGAAATTATGAGAAAAATACATACCAGCAAAATTTCCAACAGAAGCAGCAACAAGCTACTCCACAGCCCAAATCTATTGAAACCTTGATGAAGGAGTATATGGCTAAGACAGATGCAGTAATACAAGGGCAGTCCACTTCTCTAAGGAATTTGGAGGTCCAAATCGGACAATTGGCCGACGAGATGAGGAATCCACCACTTGGTAACTGCCAGTGACACGGAAAACCCAAGGAAAGGCGAGGAACATGTCGAGGCTGTCACTCTAAAGAGTGGAAGCGGATGCGTAAATGCAATTCTTTGGACCGAGAGAGAAGGATGAGTCGGTGAAAAGTGACAAGCAAAGTGTCGTGAGCGGGCATCGAAGCAACCTTTTAATCTTTGAGAAGCACTTGATAAATCCATTGTCGAAGCAACCGGATGAGGTGGTATATCGTCCACCACCTGCTTTCCTCGAAGGTGAAAAAGAAACAACAAGATACTCGGTTTGAGATTTCTAGATGTCTTAAAGCAGCGCACATTAATATTCCGTTGGTGAAGCTTTGGAATAGATGCCAAATTATGTGAAGTACTTGAAAGACATCTAACCAAGAAGAGACGTCTGGGTGAGTTCGAAGCGATGGCACTAACGAGAGCGGCGATACCGTGTTAAAAAGCAAAATCCCACCCAAGTTGAAAGATCCGGGGAGCTTTACAATCCCATGCTCAATTGGAGGACGCGATGTTGGTGGTGCTCTATGTGATTTAGGAGCAAGTATAAATTTAATGCCGCTCTCAATATTCAGGAAGCTCGGGATAGGGGAAGTTTGTTGGATTTGTATACTGAAAGAAGTTTTGGTTGAGCTTGTATACAATGTTTCCTGTTACCACTATTACAATCTCCTATCTGAATTGAATACTCTTTTGGAAATGGTTAGATCAATGATGAGTTATGCAACTTTGCCTATTTCGATTACGGGGGTATGCCTTAGAAGCGGTGGCATACTTGCTAAATCTAGTACCATCCAAGTCGATCGAAGAGACCCTTCGAGTTGTGGTTTGGGCAAAGCCGAGTTTAAGCCACATAAGGATATGGGCGATCCGGCACATGTCTTTGAACAAGAAGGCGACAAGTTAGAGGCTAGATCGGACGCAAGGCTGTTTATTGGCTATCCTAGAGGAGCGAAGGTGGTTTATTCTATAGTCTAAGGATCGAAAGGTCATTATTAGCACTAATGCCCGATTCTTAGAAGAGGACTACATGAAAATCATAAATCAAAGTTGAAATCATTCTTCAAGAATTAGAAGATGATCGTATTCCACCACCGATTAGACCAAATGTGCGAGATGTCGAGTCTAGTGGGAGGATCGACACTAGATACTTGAAATTGAAGTGGGTCGAGTTCCACCGAGATACCGACCCGTCAAGTGGTACCTACCCACAAGTTGTGCAAAATAGAGAACCACAAATTCTCGCACCCATCGTTGCCATTGTGCTGTAGAACCTCGTAGTAGTGGGAGGGTTGTTCGTCGACCCGAGCGATTTATGTTCGTGGGAGAATCTTGGTTTATTTCCGAGAAGCGAGCAGCAATAATCGACCCATGGACATACTGAGGAGGCGTCTGAGACATTGATGCAAGATCATGGCACACCGCTATGGACTTAGAAATGGAGTCCATAACTGCTATGGATGTAAATGAAAGATACCTCTACCGGATGGCGAGGAAGCCGTAGGTAGTAAGTGGATATCTGAGAGGAAGAGAGATTCGATGGAGGGTTTCGCTTTTAAAGCCGGGCTTGTGGCGAAAGGGTACACTCAGTTGAGGGCATCGATTTCGATGAGACCTTTTACGCTGTAGCAATGCTCAAGTCCATCGAATTCTTACGGCCATAGCAACCCACTTGAACTAGAGGTTTAGCAAATGGATGTGAAAACCGCTTTTCTAACGGTTACCTTGAGGAAGGTAGAGACATCTATATGCAGCAACCAAAGGTTATGTGGTGAAGGTGAAGAGCATCTAGTGTGGAAGCTTAAGAAGTCCATTTATGGACTCAAGCAAGCTTCGATCATGGAACTTACGCTTTGAGGTGGTAAAGTCCTATGGATTTACCCAGTTGCCTAGCGAAAGTTGTGTGTATCGTTTAGATGTCAACGGTGATGTGGTATTTCTTGCACTTTTGTAGATGACATTCTTCTATTTGGCGATAATGTGAAGTTGTTATCGGGGCGTAAAGAGTTGGTTATCCGATCGGTTTCAAATGAAAGACTTAGGAGATGCGTACATTCTTGGGATCAAGGTTTACGAGATCGCAAGAAGAAAATGTTGAGCTTATCTCGGGCATCTTACATTGATCTTGTGATTACTCGTTTTAGTATGCGCACCGCCAAGAAAGGATTGCTACCTTTCGAGACATGGCGTTCCTTTATCTAAGGAGCGATCATCTATGATACGCAAGCGATAGAGAAATGAGACAAGTTCCTACGTTTCGCCGTAGGAAGTCTCATGCACGCAATGCTATGCACGAGGCTCGATATCTTCTATGCGGTGAGCATAGTAGCTAGATATCGTCTAACCTGGACAAGCTCATTGACCGCGATAAAGCATATACTCAAGTACGAAAAGACTTGAGATTATAGGCTAATTTACTATGCGAGATAGTCTAATGCCTTTGGGTTATTCGGACTCGGTTCCAAGTGACCGTGATAAGAATAAGTCTACCTCGGACTATGTGTTTATCTTGGGAGGTGGGCCGTATCTGGCGGAGTGCAAGCGGCGATGCATTGTGGACTCTACCATGGAAGCTAATATGTAGCCGCCGGAGGGCGCTAGGAGGCTGTATGGTTCATGAACTACCTCATGGATCTAGGTGTGGTACTGGTTTGCCCAAGAGTATCATAGTTTCTTGTGATAACTTTCGGGTGTAGTGGCAAACTTCGAAGGAACCACGGATCCACTAAGCAACCAAACACATAGAGAGAAAGTACCATGTCATACGAAATCGTTAGGCGAGGGCGTCTTGAATGCAAAGATTGATACGACGGATAACCTAGCGGATCCATTCTCTAAAGTCTGCGCAATAAGTCTACGTCGGGGCGTTAGAGGACTTAATTTGCGCTTGATGGCACCCACTTAGAAATGAAACTTTTGTATAAGTGGGAGAAGCAAAGTGATGGTTTTGTTTGTAATAGCTAGTAGAGAGACACATTGTATACTAAAAGTTTGCTTTAGTATAAGTGGGAGATTGTTGGTTTGTATCTCTGAAAGAAGTTTTGGTTGAGCTTGTATACAATGTTTCCAGTTACCACTATTACAATCTCCTAACTGAATTGAATACTTGATTGCATATATCTGTGTCCCCTTATCTCATATATAAGTTAGATCATACAATGTGTAGAAGATCACAGAAGTCTGTATGATTGGTCAAGCTTAATGAGATATAAAAAGTTTCACAGCTGAGACAACTTGAGGACGAGTTGTTGGTGTAGGCTGCAGATAGATAAGAAGTGAGATGTGATTTAGTTGCTTGTCTATGCTGGTACGTCTTTGACGTATTGAAGGATCACAGTGAGATGAGTTCTTCTATCGTAGTAGTGAAGAACCTAGATCTCGGTGACTTACGATGATCTAAATCTCGATAAGGTATTAGATGAGTATGAGTTCTTGACCATCACTTTGACTTGTTATGGGTGAGGTTATATGTTCTAACCCATATTCTCCGCATCTTGGGTGGTGGCGGTGCTTGTATGTCATGCTAGTTATCTCATCGAGTCACCGTATCCGTTAAGGATGATGGCGTCCCTTAAGGAGCTCAAAAGGTTTATTGTACTAAACCCCGCAGTTGAGTTAGCTCAAGTACAATAATAAGGTTGAGTGGTACTACTTAAGAATTAAAGATATTAATTATTTTAAGCGATCGAATGCTATAAATAATTAATGGACGCTCGATATCTTAAATACGGGGATTCGTAATGTCTAAGTGCAAGCCCGACTCAACTTCAGTAATAAAGGGGTAAGTCAGCATTTATTCTTTAGTGGCATGAATAAATGTTTATAAATTAATTTATGTTACGGCCGAACATAAGATAATTAATTTATTTGAGGCCCATCTTTATTCCTTGCATTTGATCCACAGGCCGCCCATCCAGTTCGTAGCTAAGTATGGAAATCGGCGCCCCTCTCTCTACAAGGAGATTTGATTCTCTTTATCCTAAAAGGATATTATTATATTTATGAGATATGTAGATCCTTTCCATATAGGATTATGGTAATAATCCTTTCCATATAGGATTATGGTAATTTCCATATGGGATTATGGTAATTTCCATATAGGATTATTGTAATGCATTATAAATATGAGGTAAGAGATTAAATCTATGTCGATGATTAATAATCTTCATCATAATTTTCGAGACTCCATTGTTCTTGGGAGAATTTTCGAAAAAGTGTAGAGAGGATAGAGGGTGATTTTACGTAGCATTCTCTATAGATCGTCCTCACTCGGCGTTGGAGATTGGGCAATCGGGATACGATCCGTAAGATCAAAGCACGAGTCTCGATCCGTTCTTCCCATCCACCTCGATAGATTGAAAGGTAAACACGAGAAAACCCCTACGTGTTGTAATTAATTATATAGACGCATGCTAGGAATATAATCAATGTATGGTGAATTAAATATCCAAGATAGATCCTCGGGGCGAGGGCTAAACATAGTTTTCCCAACAAAGCTAGACCCACAACAGTGACCTTGCAATTGGCAGACCGATCTATGGCTCATCCAGAAGGAAAAATTGAAGATGTGCTATTAAAGGTGGATATGTTCATTTTTCCCGCAGATTTCATTATTTTGGATTATGAAGCAGATCACGAGGTGCCTATTATTTTGGGACGTCCTTTCCTTGCAACTGGAAGGACTTTGGTTGATGTCCAAAAAGGCGAACTCACAATGAGAGTAAATGATCAGAAGGTTACTTTCAATATATTCAATGCTATGAAGTATCCGGACGAAGTGGAAGAATGCTCGGTAATCCAAGTTCTGGAGCAGGTCATTGCGGATAAAATGCTAGAGCACTCCTCTCAGTCCGAGAATAGTGATACGGAATATGTCGATCTCATGGAGTTGGAGCAAGGTAGGGAGTTTCCTAAGCATCCTTCTGACGAGAAGCATTCTGTTACACCACGTATCAGCCGACTCCCGGAGTCGCTGGGACTTGCAGATCGTATCGTCCAGGTATCCAAACCTTCAATCGACGAACCTCCAACGTTAAGTCTGAAAACCTTGCCTAACCATCTGAAATATGCATACTTGGGCGAGGGGAAAACTCTTCCGGTAATCATTTCAGCCGCTCTTGAGCATGACAAGGAAGAATCCTTGCTACAGGTGTTGCAGAAATACAAGAGAGCTATTGGATGGTCAATTACCGATATCAAAGGGATCAACCCTTCTCTGTGCATGCATAAGATATTGCTGGAAGACTGCCACAACACTTCCATAGAGCAACAACGTCGTCTTAATCCAGCAATGAAAGAAGTGTTGAAGAAAGAAGTAATTAAATGGCCGGATGCTGGAATCATTTATCCAATCTCGGATAGCTCTTGGGTAAGCCCAGTGCAATGTGTTCCTAAGAAAATGGGGATTACTGTGATTGCTAATGATCGACAAGTATTGATTCCAACTCGGGTGATAACTGGATGGCGTGTTTGTGTTGACTATAGAAAACTGAACAAGGCAACCAGGAAGGATCATTTTCCTCTGCCATTCATAGATCAGATGCTTGACAAACTTGCTGGCAAGGAGTTCTTCTGTTTCTTAGATGGTTATTCTGGTTATCATCAAATTGCAATTGCATCCGACGATCAACACAAAACCACCTTCACCTGTCCCTATGGCACTTTCGCTTTTAGAAGAATGCCTTTTGGACTCTGTAATTCCCCAGCAACGTTCCAGCATTGCATGATGGCCATATTTTCGGATATGGTGGAGAAATCAGTGGAAATCTTCATGGATGATTTCTCCGTATTTGGAGATACTTTTGGGATATGCCTGAGTAATTTGGGGAAGGTCTTGGAGCATTGTGAGGCGATGCACTTGGTTTTGAATTGGGAAAAATGCCACTTCATGGTGCAAGAGGGCATCGTGCTAGGCCATCACATATCCAAGGAAGGAATTGAAGTGGATAGAGCAAAGATCGAAGTGATAGACAAACTTCCACCACCCACTACTGTAAAAGGTGTGCGGAGTTTCTTGGGACATGCAGGATTTTATAGGCGGTTTATAAAGGATTTTTCAAAAATTGTTAAGCCACTATGTGCCTTGCTGGAGCAAAATCGCCACTTTGAGTTTACTCCTAAATGTTTAATGGCGTTTGATGTTTTGAAAAGAGCTCTAGTGACAGCCCCAGTGATTATTGGTCCAGACTGGTCATTGCTTTTCGAGGTGATGTGTGACGCAAGTGACTTTGCTGTGGGGGTCGTACTGGGTCAACGAAGGGAGAAGGTATTCCATTCCATCTATTATGCGAGCAAAACATTGGTGGAGGCTCAAATCAATTATACCACAACGGAGAAGGAGCTTCTTGCTGTAGTATTCGCATGTGAGAAGTTTAGAGCCTACCTTGTAGGGTCGAGAGTGATTGTTTATACAGATCACGTAGCCATCAGGTATCTTGTCGCCAAGAAAGATGCCAAGCTACGGTTAATCGGTGGATCTTGCTCTTGCAAGAATTTGATCCGAAATCGAGATGAGAAAGGAACAGAGAATCAAGTAGTCGATCATTTATCCCGATTGTCGACGACTGGGGTGACAAAACTCATGTCCAAATTCGGGATGTATTTCCTGATGAACAATTGATGAGCATGCACCACAGTGGCACACCTTGGTATGCGGACTTTGTTAACTTCCTGGTCAGTGGAGTGTTGCCTCCTGAATTCTCATCACATCAGAAAAAAAAGTTATTTTCCGAGGTCAAACATTACTTTTGGGATGAACCATTCTTATATAAGCTTTCTTGACGGGTTGATGGTATTGCGTTCGCATGAAGAAATGGAATCAATTTTAGAAGGATGTCACGCCACCCCATATGGTGGTCATTTGCGGGACAAAAACAGTGTTAAGGTACTTGATCGGGTTATTTTTGGACGACCTTGTTTAAAGATGCCCATGCTTTTGTGCACAAATGTGATCGTTGTCAAAGAGGTGGAAATATATCTTCTCGGAATGAGATGCCAATGAACTTTATTTTGGAAATTGAACTCTTTGGCGTGTGGGGCCTCGATTTTATGGGTCATTTCCACCTCATTTGGTAACCTCTACATCCTTGTGGCGGTCGATTACGTATCTAAATGGGTGGAGGCCGTGGCAAGTTCCACTAATGTGCGAAGGTTGTAATCAAGTTCTTACAAAGAACATATTCACACGATTCGGTACTCTCGCGATCATTAGTGATGAAGGCACATATTTTGTCAACAAGGCCGTGAGTCTTGTCTAGCTAAGTATAACATTCGCCACAAGATTGCTATAGCATATCATCCATAAGCAGAATGGTCAAGCGGAACTCTCGATAGAAATAAAAGGTATCTTTGGAGAAAGTGGTGAATCAGGGACGTAAAGATTGGTCCATGCGATTGGATGATGCGGTGTGGGCTACAAAGCGACTTTCAAAACACCTTTAGGGATGTCACCTTACCGGTTGGTCTATGGGAAAGCTTGTCATCTTCCCCTGGAACTTGAGCATCGAGCCTATTGGGCGATAAAAAATTGAATTTTGATCATAGGGTGTTGGAGAGGCTCGGTTGTTACAATTAAGTGAAATGGATGAATTCCGGTGGTTTGCTTATGAGAATGCAAAATTGTACAAGAAGAAAGCGAAGAGATGGCATGATAACTGACATTTTATGTCGAGAATTCTTGCCGGGTCGTGGTGTTATTGTTCGATTCGATCGAGGTTATTCCACAGTAGTGAAATCACGATGGTCGGGTCCTTTCATAATTCTTCATGTAGAAATTTGGTTGAAATTTTGGTCAAAAGGGCGGGAGAAATTTGGTTGACTTTTTGTTTAAAAAGCCGCGCCCCCTTTTTCATTTTCACCCCACCGGCCATTACGCCTTTGGTCAAGGAATTTTACGCGAATATCATACCTTTGACGGATAAGGAGGGTTTATCGGCCGTGATTTGGGCGATAAAAAAACTGAATTTTGATCATAAGGCTGCTGGAGAGGCTCGGTTGTTACAATTAAGTGAAATGGATGAATTCCGGTGGTTTGCTTATGAGAATGCAAAATTGTACAAGGAGAAAACGAAGAGATGGCATGATAACAACATTTTGCGTCGAGAATTCTTGCGGGTCACCGGTGTTATTGTTCGATTCGAGGCGAGGTTATTCCACAGTAGTGAAATCACGATGGTCGGGTCCTTTCACAATTCTTCGTGTAGCGCCCCATGGTGCTATAACATTACAAGAAGGGACGTCGGGCCGTGAATTTATGGTTAACGGACAGCGTGTCAAGCACTATTGTGGTGGCGAGGTCGTTCGCGAGAAGACCTCAACATCTTTGAAGGACGCCTGACCATGGGTATCATGGGCTGCCATGGCGATCAGGCGCCTGGCGGCCCTAGTGTTTCGTTTGTACATACTTGTTTTATGCTCTTTTGTCTTTTGTTTTTGGCGTTGATAATAAATTGCTATAGCATTGTTAAGAAGGATGAGGGTTTTATTTTTTTTAAACTGATGTGTTAATGTTTGGATGCAGGTGTGGTATATGCGTACTTCGGGGCAAAAATTCCGAGTAATGTGTTAATTTTTGCTCCAGTATTGGACCTGCAGCGGGTGGAGAAAAGGTGAAATATTAACTTGAAATTTTGGTCAAAAGGCGGGAGAAATTTGGTTGACTTTTTGTTTAAAAAGCCGCGCCCCCTTCTTCATTTTCACCCCACCGGCCATTACGTCTTTGGTCATGGAATTTTATGCGAATAACACACCTTTCACGGATAAGGAGGGTTTATCGGCTGTGGTTCGGGGTAAACTAGTGGTCCTGTCTCCGGAAGCTATTAATGATTTTTACAACCTAGATAATGATGTGGATGACGTTTTCTCGGTTATGAAGAGAGCTCCCTCTGTTGATGACCTGGACGAGGCGTTGAGGCTGATGACAGTGGAGGGTACGAAGTGGACTCTTTCCACACAAGGGTGTCGATCCATCAAAGCTGCGACATTAAGGTTGGAAGCTCATGTGTGGCTTCATTTCATCAAAAGCCGTATTTTTCCTACTACCCATGACACTACAGTTTCTGAAGAGCGTATGCTGCTGCTCCTATGCATTTTCACCGGGAGGTCAGTCAATGTGGGCGCCCAAATCTGGCGCGAGGTGGATGAATGCCGCAAGAAGAAGAAAGGAAGGTTGTTCTTCCCCTCATTGATAACTCAGCTGTGTATACAGGTCGGGGTCCATTTTAAGGATAATGAAGACCGCCTAAATGAAAAAGCTTTTATTGATATCAAGACTTTGACACATCGTCATGGTCCGTCTGAAGATCCGTCCTCACTAGAGGTGGCAAAGTAGCGGGCCGGGCCGGCCCAACCCCGGGCTCGTCGGGCTTTTATATTTTCGTCTTAGGGTCGGTAGGCCCAAATTTTTTCGAACTAGAAATGTGAAGCCCAAACCAACCCCTATGGCGGGTTTTGCCATGACTTTTTAGATTATTTTTATTTTTAATATATAAAATTAATATTTTAAATTTCAAAAAATAAATAAATTAAATACATAATTAAAATTTCATAACTCCAATTTAAATAAAGAATCGATGATAAGAATATATATTAAACTTACTTATTCTTATGATAATGCTTCTTGTATATTTTGACATATTTATGTATTCATAGGATGATATTGTAATGTAGTATAATTTTAGTTCTTTAATTTAAGGAGAAATAAATTAATAATTGGAAATCAAAGGTAAATGATATTGTTAAACATCAATTCCACTTATACGCCTAAAATAATAGAAAAAACTAAATTAATTATATAGTATATATTTAAGATCAATAATTCAAAATAGTTTTTACATATTATAAGGTCATTAATCATCGGTCTATATTTTTTGGAGATCATTTCTTTTATGAATAATTTTTGAATGATTTATAAAGTTATTATTTTTGAAGTTATTATTTTTTTCAGAATTTTGATGTGTTTCAATTCAAAAAAAAATATTTTCCTGAATAGTATGTGAATTAGTAAGAAACTTTTACTATAAAATATAATTATATTATTAAAAAATTATAGATATGTATATTACATAATTTATAAAATATATATATTTAATAAAATACTGGGCGGGCTTTTTTAGCCCAAAACCCCGGGCTTTTTTGGCCCGAAGCCCTTTAGGCTCGGGGTTTTTATCGGGCGGGCTTTTTAGGCCCGATTTTTTTCGGGCCTTTAATTTTCAAGCCCAAACCAACCCAAACCCCGGGTACCCCAAGCGGGCTTTCAGCCGGGCTCATTTGCGGCTCTAGTCCTCACACGCCGTTCCGACTGGTTTATCTCCCTCATTGCCGACCCTTCCGATCCCGGTTGCGAAAATGCGAAGTTCCTCTCGTCGCAAATCAAAGTCCTCGTGCTTGATGCACTCGTTTGAGGATGATCTCAAGCATTATTGGGTGTACTGCCATAAGCGTGATCGCATACTGGAAAGTAGTCTGGGATCGTTATCTGCAGTGCCAATGTCAGCCTTCCCTGAATTTCCACAACGGCTGTTCCAGTCTTGGCCTTTACCAGCGGATTATGATATTGACACCGGGGCAGAGATGGAGAATGAAGCGGGGCCTAACCGTGCTCAATTTTCAAAAGATGCTGGCCCTAGTCATGCTCAGCCACTTGAGTCTGACCCGACTGTCCCCACCGAGGCCCAGGAACCATTGGTTCCATCTGCCGAAGTGCCACTCGATGGTGCTTCCCCTGAGTCGGCTGCCACTGAAGTTCTTTCAGAAAGGGATGCTCCTGAAAAAGGCCAAGAGGATGTTGACAGCGCCCAAGTCACAACGCCAGAAGAAAATTTCAAAGATGTCCTCGATGCCGCCCGAGTGATTACTTCGCTCGTATCCCGTGATGCCGAGTGGTTGCTTTCTCCCCGCAGACTAAGGATGCTCTTCCTGCTACTGCTCCATCTACCCCTGCTTCTCCTACTCCTTGGTCCTCCCGATGTGTAGGCAGTATTTTCGACTCGATCCTTTGTTTGTTTGCTGTTTGTGTGTTTCGTGTTTTGTTTTTGTTTATGCTTTGCTTGTTCTCTGTTGAAGCATTCTTTGGTTTGTTTGTGTTGTTTCTTGTCATGTTCTGTTTTGTTTGTGTGAGGAGCATGTTATTATTTTCATTATTCTTGAGGTCGATGCTTGATTGGCGATGGATGGCAATGATGTTAGTCTCTTTTTGTTTTACATCGTGATCTTCGGTCCTTCTCATTACTTGTTTGGAATTGACCCTTATTTTGTGGGGGCATGCCTCTAATATTTTGGGTGTTAGCATATTAGTTCCTATAGGGATTGACCATTGTGTTGGTAACCCTTAGTTGGCTTACACTTTTGTATGAGTGCATGTCTTTCATATTTGGTTGGTACTCCCCCTTGAGACAACAAGCATGAGTGTGTTAATATGGATAGGACGTAGGCTATTTTTGGATCGTTTGTGCCTTTTCTAGCCTACCCTTATATCATGATCTCCCTAGGGTCCCCTGTTGAGCTTACAACTTTTTCTTTCGTGCAGCCACTAAATACTCTTCTTTATATCCCACGTATATAATTTTATCTCTTCTCACCCTTCACCATGGGCATGTTTACTTGTGGGTCGACCTTTATCTTAACTATTCCCTTTGCCTGTGTGTTGTCTCAGCATTGAATTAAAAGTGCTTCATCCCCCATTTTTGTTATAAATTCCAACATTGGGGATAATGTTGCGTTCTAAGTTTGGGGGTGGCGAGGTAAAGTAACCTCTTGAGGGTGAAGCTTTTGGTGAAGCTTTTACAAAAATGTGGGTTAATTATGCTATATTAAAAAAAAAAAAAGGTGATAAAGAGAAAAAGAAAAGGAGGAAACAAGGAAGAAAAAGGGGTCATCTTACTGTAAGAAAGAAGAAAGGTATTTATAAGGCGAGTTTTAAACCAAGAATGAGTAAAGGTGCCCGGGTGTTTTGAGCTACATTATCTCAAACAATCCTACCGTCACCCAAGCCCAACATTATAAGCTTTTAAAGACCTACTGATCAAATATTGATGTTCACTCATGTTAGTGGAGAGGGGATTGACTGAATTGAATTTGTGGAGACATTTGTGTACTTGATAATCAAAATATGGTCATATTAAGGAAAACCAAGTTATGGGAAGATTCATGTAGTTGCGAATATGTTTTATACCTGTGGATATTTGTAGCGCGACGTACTTGCAATATGAGGTGATCGACTAGATTTGCAACGAGAAAGACTGAAGGATTCGTCTTCATTGAAAAAAAAATTATGGCTGAAAGCACATCCTTAGTTGATTAGGCCATCATCTCAGCTGTCATCGAAGCGTTATGAACATCGCTTCTTTGTTTTGTGTGTGTGTTGTTGTGTGGTAGAGCATCACTCGAGGACGAGTAATGAACTAAGTTTGGAGGTGTGACAACTCTTGTAAAAGAGTTATTATATGACCTTTTTGATCTAAATAGCCTTGAGTGTTATATGTTCTGTTCGTATGTTTGTTGATGTTTTATATGTTTATGTCATGTTTTCGTGTGTGTGCGTGTTAGGATTGAGTCAAGTGCTCTTAAGGGATATTGTGTACATTTTATGCGTTATTTAATCATTCTACGGTATGTAGCAGGAAAGAGGAAGAAGAAAACGATGCTGGAGTTCTACTGGAGGGAAGACGAGCTCGTTCTTATGGAACGAAGTCGAGCTCGTAAGCGAGGACGTAGCGAAAAGGTGCGGAGCGAGGAAAAGTATTAAGCGAAGCTACGTGATTTGAGTTCTGCTGAGGCGAAGCCAAGCTCCAGGAAAAAAAGAACGAACAGAAGATGCCGGAGCGAAGTCTTGAAGTCGAGCTCGTGAGGCCGAACTCGTGAGCGAGGTTGAACTCGTGAGCGAGGTTGAACACGTGAGCGAGGTTGAGCTCGTGGCGAAGTCGAACTCATAATAGAAGTCGAGTTACGCCGAAGTCAAGTTCGTAGCGTAGACGCGAGCTCGTCTTTGGTGTAAATGAAGTAGATGAGCTCGTCTTGGTGGGCGAGCCCGTGCTTAGTGGATGACCAACGACGAAGTGTGGAAGGTTTTGGTCAAGACAAAGAGAGATCTGCAGACCACAACCACGTGGCAGTGGCCAGCGGCATAAAGAGGACGCGATTTGTTATCCGTCGAGCCAATGTAAAAGGAATAAAAATCGAGGTTGAAGGGTTGGTCATGGTGCGCAGCTCTAAAAGAACCGATATTATTAAAAGGACACGAATTAGTTATAGAAGATTATCTATTGGGGGTAGGAGAAGATAGACACAATCATTCTGTTCTGGAGAGGAATCAAAGGAGTGATCTCTTGGAGAGGAAGCCATCGGAAGAGGCGACGATCCAAGAACGAGCATGCGATTCCGGCGACGAGTTCTATTTTCTTTTTCTCGATTCCTTTTAGCTTGTTATGGCATTAGTTTTCTGAATTTTGTTGAATGTACGCTATGAGCTAAACCTGTATGGCTTGATCTCTCGATGAACCCCATGCTCTTGGGTTGAACTCATTACTACGCATATCTTGTTAAATTGCTATAACTCTCTTGGGAATTATTTATCTTGCTTGTGCTTGATCACCATGTGTGAGATTTTAGCTCTATGATTTCTGGGAAGTTCTTGTAGAGTGGAAAACAAGAGAGTGACGTATGAACATGATTTAAATATTATGTGTGTGAATATCATAGGAATATGTGTTTACCTTGCGTGGCAAATATGAATGGATTAGTAAAGGTATTCTAAGAGCAGTTCGATATAGGAATATATTGAGTGGCTTTGCAGAATATAATCTTAGATTTGGAAAAATACTAAGAATCGGAGAAGTTCATGTCATAGCGATGAGGCAACGATAACGCTGTAGCATTATTAGTACAGAGCATGGGTGGAATCGAGAGGTCAAGTCTGTTTCTCTTTCTTGCTATCAACTATTTTTCTCGTCGTTGTGTTTGGTATTCTACCTCGCCTTGCCGTAGCTTTCTCTTAGCATAGGTTTCTAGTTATGTTTTATATTAAAGAGCTACTGCCTGTTTAATTTTCCTTTATTGCTTTCCTATTAAACCAAGTTGTTGTCAACGTGACTTATATCACGATCCCTGTGGATTCGATCTCGGAATACTTCCGTGTATTACTTGTTGATTACGTGCACTTGTGTACCTTAGATTGTGTTACATAAACAAGACAACAGTGGCCACCTCTTTAGTGCGGGAATGAATGAATGAATGATCAGATATGGAACAACATGGATGAAATAGTCCGGCCGGACACACTTTTGGAAAATGATAAAATGTTCGATAGACATGATTCTTTTAACTAAAACCCTCATGCGCTATTGTGGGCAGTTCAATAACTTTACAAAGAAAATATTTTCCGCAATGAGTCCACTGAGTACTTTTGTACTTAGCCCTGCATCTCATTTTTGATGTGCAGGTTGAGCAGGGATTGATGATGAGTGCAAGGTGGTGCAGAGTGGCAGTTGTTTTGTTGCTTTAATAGAAAGGATTTCTAGAACCTTGGACATGTATCATCATATGCATGCCCACACGTTTATTGCTACTAAACTCTAATATTGTTTTGGTGTCTTTGATTATAACTGCTTTCCATTATCGTATTGAACTTGAGGTCGTACCTCGTTCCTTGAATTGCACCCTGATTGGGTTATATTTGAACATTGAACCTTTTGGCAAGTCCTTTTGTGACTTGAGTTTGTATTGAAATAGCTTATTCATTTCTGTCCATGCGTTAATGAGTAGTTTAATGGTTAATTGTATTGATTAGTTATGTATATATCCGTTGCATTATCATACCAGTGACGATCCATATGATCCGTACTTCTTTGAGAAGTCGGTCGTCACAATATGCTTGGTAAACTAGCATATAATCTCGAGTCCTTTTCAGGTACTTGAGTATATGCTTTACCGCAGTCCAATGAGCTTGTCGAGGTTAGGCGATATTCAGCTATTATGCCTACCGCAGCAGATATCGGGCCTCGTATACAGCATCACATACATTAGACTTCCTACAGCGGAAGCGTAAGGAACTTGTCTCATTTCCTATATCTCATGTGCAATCATAGGTGACTGCTCCTTAGATAAAGGAACACCATGTCTGAAGGATAGCAATCCCTTCCTTGCGGTTTGCATACTAAAATGAGTAATCACAGTATCAATGTAAGACGTCTTAGATAAGTTCAACATTTTCCTCTTGCGATCTCGGTAAACCTTGGTCCTAAGAATGTACGCTGCATCTCTTAAGTCTTTCATTTGAAACTGATTGGATAACCTACTCTTTACGTCTGATAACAACTTCATGTTTTTGCCAAGTAGAAGGATGTCATCTACGTAAAGTGCAAGAAATACCACGTCACTGTTGACATCCAAACGATACACACAACTCTCGCTAGGCAACTGGGTAAATCCATAGGACTTTACCACCTTGTTAAAGCGTAAGTTCCATGATCCGGAAGCTTGCTTAAGTCCATAAATGGACTTCTTAAGCTTCCATACTAGATGCTCTTCACCCTTCACCACATAACCTTCGGGTTGCAGCATAAAGATATCTCTACCTTCCACAAGGTAAACGTTTAGAAAAGTGGTTTTCACATCCATTTGCCTAACCTCTAGGTTCAGGTGAGCTCCTATGGCCAGAAGAATTTTGATGGGCTTGAGCATTGTTATAGGCGAAAAGGTATCATCGAAATCGATGCCCTCAATCTGAGTGTACCCTTTCGCCACAAGCCTGCCTTTAAAAGGCAAAACCTCTCCATCTGAATCTCTCTTCCTCTTATATACCCACTTACTACCTATGGCTTCTTTGTCATCTGGTGGAGGTGTTTTCTCGTATACATCCATAGCTGTTATGGACTCAATTTCTAAGTCCATAATGGTGTGCCATGATCTTGCATCTATGTCTTGTATCGCCTAGCTGGTATGTCAATGGGTCGATTACAGCTTGTTCGTTTCCTGGAACTAAATCCAAAGATTCTCCCATGAACATAAATCACTTGGGTTGATGAACAACCCTCCCACTATGGCGAGGCGCTACTGGCACAATGGCAACGGTGGGTACAGTAACCTATGGTTCTCTATCTTGCACAACTTGCTGGGTAGGTGCCACTTGTTCGGTCGGTATCCCCATTGGAACTCGACACACTTCAATTTCTTGAAGTATCTAGTGTTGATCCCTTTCACTAGACACGACATCTCGTACATTTGGCCTAATATGTGGTGGAATACGATCATCTTCTAATTTCTTATGAATGATTTCAACTTTGGATTTGTGGTTTTTCATGTAGTCATTTGTTTGGTTTCATTTTGTGCTCATTCTTGGTATTGTTTTACATGTTGTTTTCAGTAGTTTGTCCTATTTATGCCGTTGGTTTGATTAGTTATTATTGATTCAGACTTACTTGGTTTGTTTCGATGTTTTGTAGGAAAACAGTATTAAATAGGATGAAATGGATCTGCCAAGAATTAAGTATATTGAAGAGCATCTCGATAGGAGTCCGTAGATGCAAACGGATCATAATTCGGACTTCAGACGAGAGAGAACGGGGCGAATAGTCAAAGTTGCGCACGGCGAACCCGGCCCTCGATCAAGCACAGCCAGCACAACCGGCGTGGAAACCCCAGCACGCGCACGTCGCCCACACTCTTGCACGTTGCGCCCAAATGTCCCAAAGACAACCGATGCGGATACCCGGCCGACGCGCCGCCGTCCGCCGCCCGTGTATCCGACGTTCGGCCGAAGCGCCCCCGAAGCGCCGGCCACAAGATCCGCTTATCCGACGCAGCTATCCAGCTCGCATCCAACGCGCTCTCCTCGCACTCAGCTCGCCTGTGCTCGCCGCGCGCTAGCGACGCTCAACTAGCCAGCTCGTGAGCTCACTCGACGCCAACGCGAAGCGCCCGCTGCTTGTCGCCCTCGCCATCCGACGCCAACCGCGAAAGCCGCTCGTGCTTTTTCCTCGGCCACACCTCACCCGATGCTCGTCCGCCCACGCCGCACGCCACCTTGAGCCGGCGTCGCTTCGAGTCGACAGCACTCTTGTGAGCGAGCTCCGGTCTAAGCCGGCGGGCTCACTTTGGAACAAGTTCCGCCTGCTCGCTCACATTACAACCGACGCCACTCTCACTTAATATATATACGCTGCTAGGTCATAATTTTGAGTGAGGTCGATTCATATTCCGCATGACATGTTCTTCGACTCGGGAGCTTTTCTTGCACGAGAGAGAGATAGATCATCGATTAAGTGTATTGATTGCTTTCATCATTTCGATTGTTGCACTTAGTTTTACTTTGATTTACGAATTCTAGCGATTTTTGTCGGATCGATTTATAGTGTTATTTGATTTACAATTCTGCTGAATTCATTTAGATCATTTACGTGTTCTACTTTATGATTACCGGATTGAATTACACAATTGATATTAGATTATTGGTTTTACATCGGCATTTGATAAGTTTACGATCTATGCATTTGATATTGATTTTAGTTTTATGTTGATTCCTTCTCCATGGATTTTATTGCTTCGCTTGAAGATTTAGATTAGTTTGTTCTTCGCCAGCTTCCCGCCAGCTTTCGTGATTTCTTAGGTTCTCCACTAGGGATCGATAACCCCTAGTTAGATTGCTTCTCGTTATTTATATTTCCTTTCAAAGATTTTAATTCCCGCTTGTCTCAAACCCCATGTTGGTATTAGAGTGTTTAGATTTACCGCTTATGTGTTGACACGAACAATAAGCCCGTTAAGTTTTCCTTGAGAGACCACTGGGTTAACTTTCCTTATTACATCACCTCATTCGATTACGAGTCAATTAAGAGTACACTTTGATCGAAACAAATTTTAGCGCCGCTGTCGGGAAAACTTTAGCATATTGTTTGTGTTTCTTATTTTTCGATTTCTTTCTTTTCTTTTATTGATTTTTATTTTATACTCCAGCCATGCGTGATCCGCTTTTATGTGTGTGTTGTGAATGCTAGGTTGCCGCTGTGATGGAAGATGTATGCTTTTGACGGAACGCCGGTCCTACGCCGCATGGATTCCAACCTCGGCGCTGTGCAATTTGAGCCTTATTAGCAACAATATGGTTCGGTGGAATAACCAACCCAACTCGAGTTGTGGACTCAACCCGACCTGAATATCGGGATCCACAACCCGATTTGGGACGGTGGTATCCACAGCGAGCGCCGCCTCCTCATCCGATTCGAATAGTGGGAACCACAACCCGACTCAAGATGGTGGGATCCACAACCTGATTATGGATGGTGTGATCCACAGCAGCCACAGCCTCCACATCAACAGTGGTACCACCCGCAAATGAGTATTATTCACCACCACACCCACCACCACCCGTAGGTATTAGTTGGACGATATGGAGTAGAATTGATTCGCATCGCCACCAACTATTGGATGCTAACGACACCAAACTCAAAGCGCTTAGAGGCAAAATTGGAATTGATGACCTGAGAAGTTCGTAGGAAAACTAGGTTTAGCCCTCGCCCGAGGATCTATCTTGGATATTTAATTCACCATACATTGATTATATACCTAGATGCGCCTATTTAATTAATTGCAACACGTAGGGGTTTTCTCGTGTTTACCTCGATCCGTCTGGGGTCGAACGGAATGAACGGATCGAGACTCGTGCTTTGACCTTCGATCAGATCCCGGCCGCCCAATCTCCAACGTCGAGTGAGGACGATCTATGGAGAATGCTTCGAAAATCACCCAATCACTCTATGGAATTTTCGATAACCTCACAAAGCTCTCTTGTGATTCTCGAAAATACTAGGTTTAATTGTGAGCATTAACCTGACTTTATCTCTTACCTTATATTTATAATGCATTACCATAATCCCACAAGGAAAGGATTCATGCATATCCCATAAATATAATAATATCCTTATAGGATAAAGAGAATAAAATCTATCCTTAGAGAGACCTATGGGCGCCGATTTTCGAGCCAACGGGCTCCGGATGGCCACCTGTGGATCAAATGAAAGGAATAAAGACGTGCCTCAAATAAATTAATTATCTTATGTTCAGCCCGTAACATAAATTAATTTATAAACATTCATTCATGCCACTAGAGAATAAATGTCGACTTACCCTTTATTACCAAGTTGAGTCGGGCTTGCACTTAGACATTACG
Organism: Salvia rosmarinus; assembly: GCA_036937905.1. NCBI lineage: Eukaryota > Viridiplantae > Streptophyta > Magnoliopsida > Lamiales > Lamiaceae > Salvia > Salvia rosmarinus. Next base: position 28,987,898 of record CM072822.1, on the reverse strand, counting down.
AATCCTCGTATTTAAGATATCGAACGTCCATTAATTATTTATAGCATTCTCGACGGCTTAAAATAATTAATATCTTTAATTCCTAAGTAGTACCACTCAACCTTATTATTGTACTTGAGCTAACTCAACCCGCAAGGTTTAGTACAATAAACCTTTGAGCTCCTTAAGGGACGCCATCATCCTAAACGGATACGGTGACTGACAGATAACTAGCGTGACATACAAGATCGCCACCACCCAAGATGCGAGAATCTTGGGTTAGAACATATAACCCTCACCCATAACAAGTCAAAGTGATGGTCAAGAACTCATATTCACCTAATACCTTATCGAGGTTTAGATCATCGTAAGTCACCGAGATCTTGGTTCTTCACAACGCCGATAGAAGAACACATCTCACCGTGATCCTTCAATACGCCTCGAGACGCATCAAAGATAGACTAGCAACTAAGTCAAGTCATTTCTTATCTATATCGCAGCTTATACCGACAACTCGCCCTCAAGTTGTCTCACCAGGAAACTTTTATATCTCATTAAGCTCGACCAATCATACGCACTTCTCGTGATCTTCTACACAATCGTATGATCTAACTTATATATGAGATAAGGGACACGATATATGCAATCAAGTATTCAATTCGGATAGAGATTGTAATAGTGGTAATGAAACATTGTATACAAGCTCAACCAAACCGCTTTCAAGATACAACCAACAATCTCCCACTTATACTAAAGCAAACTTTAGTATACAATGTGTCTCTACTAGCTATTACAAACAACCATCACTTTGCTTCTCCCACTTATACAAAAGTTTCCTTTCTGGGTGCCATCAAGCAAATCCAAGTCCTCTAACGTGTCCATCGTAGACTGCTTAAGGCGTGCTCTTTGTGAATGGATCCGCTAGATTTTCCGTCAGATCAATCTTTTTCAATCAGACGCCACCGCGCCTAACGATTTCTCGTATGACATGGTACTTTCTCTCTATGTGTTTGGTCGCTTTGTGGGTCCGTGGTTCCTTCGAGTTTGCCATCGCACCGAAGTTATCACAAGAAACTATGATACTCTTGGGCAAACCAGTACCACATCTAGATCCACGAGGTAGTTCTCGAACCATACAAATTTCTTTAGAAGCCTCGCCGGCTACATATTCGGCTTCCATGGTAGAGTCCGCAATGCATCGCCAGCTTTGACCGCCAGATACGGCTCCACCTCCCAAGGTAAACACATAGCCCGAGGTCGACTTTTTCTCATCACGGTCGCCTTGGAAATCCGAAATCAGATAACCCAAAGGCATTAGACTATCTCGACGGTAAACTAGCCTATAATCTCGAGTCCTCTTCGTGTACTTGAGTATATGCTTTATCGCAATTCAATGAGCTTGTCCAGTGGTTAGACGACATCTAGCTACTATGCTACCGCGCAATGTATATCGGGCTCGTGCATAGCATTACAGACATGAGACTTCCTACGGCGGGCGTAGCGAACTTGTCTCATTTCCTCTATCTCCTTTGCAATATATGGATCAAGGTTTTAGATAAAGCGAACGCCATGTCCGAAAGGTAGCAATCCTTTCTTGGCGATCTGCATACTAAAACGAGTAATCACAAGATCAATGTAAGACGCCCGAGATAAGCTCAATATTTTTTCTCGGGATCTCTCAAACCTTGATCCCAAGAATGTACGCCGCATCTCCTAAGTCTTTCATTTGAAACCGATCGGATAAACAACTCTTTACGCCCGATAATGACTTCACGTTGTTGCCAACTAGAAGAATGTCATCTACAAAAGTACAAGAAATACCACATCACCGTTAACATCTAACCGATACACACAACTCTCGCTAGGCAACTGGTAAATCCATGGGACTTTACCACCTTGTCAAAGCGTGAAGTTCCATGATCGGGAGGTTCGCTTAAGTCCATAAATGGACTTCTTAAGCTTCCATACTAGATGCTCTTCACCCTTACCACATAACCTTCGTGTTGTCGCATATAGATGTCTCTACCTTCCTCAAGGTAACCGCTTAGAAAAGCGGTTTTAACATCCATTTGCCAAACCTCTAGTTCAAGTGGGCTGCTATGGCCGTAAGAATTCGATGGACTTGAGCATTGCTATAGGCGAAAAGTCTCATCGAAATCGATGCCCTCAACTGAGTGTACCCTTCGCCACAAGCCTCGGCTTTAAAAGCCGAAACCTCTCCATCGTAATCTCTTCCCTCAGATATCCACTTACTACCTACGGCTTCCTCGCCATCCGGTAGAGGTGTCTTTCATATACATCCATATCCGCATGGACTCCATTTCTAAGTCTATAGCGTGTGCCATGATCTTGCATCAATATCTTGTATCGCCTCCTGTATGTCCATGGGTCGATTATTGCTGCTCGCTTCACGACCAAACCAAGATTCACCCACGAACATAAATCGCCGGGCCGATGAACAACCCTCCCACTACGACGAGGCGCCACAGCACTATGGCAACGGTGGGTGCAGTAAACTTGTGGTTCTCTATCTGCACAACTTGTCGGGTAGGTACCACTTGTACGGTCGGTATCTCCGGGGAACTCGACCCACTTTAATTTCAAGTATCTCAGTGTCGATCCTCCCACTAGACTCGACATCTCGCACCTTCGCCTAATCGGTGGTGGAATACAATCATCTTCTAATTCTCAAGAATGATTTCAACTTTGGATTTATGATTTTCATGTAGTCCCTTCTAAGAATCGAGCATTAGTGCTAATAATGACCTTCGATCCTTAGACTATAGAATAAACCACCTTCGCTCCTCTAGATAGCCAATAAACAGCCTCGAGTCGGATCTAGCCTCCAACTTGTCGCCCTTCTTGTTCAAAGACGCAGCTCGGATCGCCCCATATCCTTATGTGGAGTTAAACGGGCTTGCGCCAAACCACAACTCGAAAGGGGTCTTTTCGACCGACTGATGGTACTAGATTTAGAAAGTATGTCATTGCTTCTAAGGCATACCCCGTAATCGAAATAGGCAATGTTGCATAACTCATCATTGATCTAACCATTTCCAAAAGAGTCCTATTTCTTCGCCTCGACACACCATTTTGTCAGTGTGTCTTGAAGTCTTGCTGGATGTAATCCCACACTTCACTAGATAGTCCATAAACTCGTTATCGAGGTATTCGCCATCGCGATCGTAACGCAGTGACTTGATACTCTTACCAAGCTTCGCTCCACTTCCGCCTTGAACTCTTTGAATTTCTCAAAACATTCGCACTTTCGGTGAAGCATGTATATGTATCCGCATTCTTTGAGTAATCATCAATGAAAGTGACAAAATACTCATACCCTCCACGAGCTTGTGTGGACATAGGTCCACACAGTCGAATGGACTAGCTCTAACATTTCTTTGCTCTATAACCCTTCGCTTTGAAGGGTCCGGGTCGACATCTTACCTTCTATACAGATTCAGACCGAACCGAGTAACCGTGAGATTACCCAACGCCCATTCTTAGCCGCCTTTGATCCTATTTAGATTGATGTGACCTAATCTAAGATGCCGAGAAAAGTAGTGTCATCTTGCGAAGAAAACTTTCTCTTTAGGGTTTGATGAAGATGCAACATAGTTATAGGTATTATGTTTTGCGTAAATAGTATAAAGCTTAATTATATAACGTGCCAACACGATAACTTCGTCATTTCTTATGATAGAAACACTACTATCAAAATAATGTAATATCCATGTGTAAATAATTTCAAACAAAACAAGGTTCCACCAAAATCCGCACATATAAAACGCCTTTCAAAACTAAACTGCTTTTCTCAAACATAAAGTAACATCTCCAACTCCAACGGCCTCGACTTTGCCGCGTGCCCATGGAGATCGCTATCTCGCCATCAAACAGCCTCCTTGTCCGCAGGAACCCCGCAGGTGTAACAAACATGATCGCCATACCAGATCTACTACCCAAGAATGGGTAGAACAAGTCGCTAAACATGTTTCACATTAAAGCAAACGGCGACTTGAGCCTTGAGCATAGGGCACTTGGCCTTCCAATGCCCGCCTACCGCACTTCAAGCACTTGCCCTTCTCCTTCGCTTCTTCAAGCCTCCTGGCAACCACGTTTCGCTCCCATTACTCCCATCGTTTGCCTTTTTCCACCTTTGGTACCCTTTTCTTTTCCATTTTGCAACGAAAATTTTGGGCCCTTAGATGTGCTAGCAAGAGCATGTGCTCCTTTTCCCATAACTCCTTCGCAAAGAACGAGATCATTAAGCAACCGACTAAGTGTAAACTCGGTCTTGCTCATGATCGCATTCACGCCGAAAGTTCTCAAAAGACTTAGGCAGTGTATTGAGGATGATATCGACCTTGTCACCGTCAATACCTCCTCCCAACCGATCAAGACTATCCATGAGATGAGTCGTGTGGGAGACATGTTCATGGACCGAACTTCCTTCTTCCATCTTACACGCCAAGATTTCTCTCATTGTGTGGAAGCGGACCGTCCGATCCGATCGCCCAAACTTACTCTCAGACTTGACCAAATATCGCCGCTTCACCATCGACGATGTCAGCACTGCAAGCCTTTGGACATAGTAGTCATCATATAGCATTTAGCCATATTGTTCGACTTATTCCAAAGTCTCGCCGACTCGCCGCTTGCTTGCTTAGTCTTTTATTCCATATTGTCGTTGCTTGCTTAGTCTTTTTATTCAAAAGGTTTGTCCATTCGGATCACGTAATCCTAGCATGCTTGTCATAGAACTCAACATGTAAAACATGCTCGCAATTCTAAAATATGCTTGAAAACGCGATAAACCTAGCATGCTTACTATGCGCACTTAAATACGTAAAACACTTAATGGTTTGTCAACGAATTTAAACATACATAGCATGCCATCGCATAATTTAAACATCCACGACCCGCAATGAACGATAAAAATAAAATAAAACGCTCATCGTGGCCCACTGTGGAACCCGCACTTTCTTGCCTAATCAATTACATAGAAAAGCAAAGTACGCATTAAATCTAAAACAGCCTCGCGGCACCCGCACCTTACGTGATTCGCCAAAACCGATTCGGCCGAATAAAGGAACGGCTGAACCGGTCGAAAACTGAACCGGTCAAAAATCGGATCCGGGCCGAAACGGTCCGCTGAACAGGCGGGTGGTCGCCAGGGCAGCCATGCGCGCGCCCAAAGACCGCCGCCGTCGCCCACCTTGCCGAGAAAATCGGCGACTTTGAGGTTTCCCGCGCGAGTCTCACGCCGAGGCCGCCGAGCCGCCGAGGCTCGCGACGAGATTCGCGCGCCAAGGCCGCCTTTCACAAGACACCGCCGAGCACGCCTCGAGGTTTCACAGAGATAGCGCACGCCGCCGCTGCCGAAGCGCCGCCGAGAACGCCTGCGGCGCTGCCCGCCGAGGGCACCCACGCTGCCTCGCATACGCCGAGCGCCGTGAACGTGCCGAGACCTCGCTGAGATTTCCCCGCGGTTTACGCGAGCACCGCCGGAACTCACGAAATGTCGCAGACGCCCGCCGCCCGCCCGACCACGCTTGAGGTTTCCCGCCGAAGCGCCGACGAGGGCGAGCCGCCCAAGCTCGCCGCCCGATGGTGCCGCCGCCGCCGACGCCAGCACCGCGACGCGACGCTGGGCCGAAGCGGTGCTGAGGCATCCGCCGCCAAGCGCGCTCCCGCACCGCCGCTCGCTGAAGCGGCGCTCGCCGCCTGCCCACCTTCGCCGCCCTCGCCCGCCCGCCGCCGCCGAGGATGCGCGACGACGCCGAGGGCTACCGCATCCGGTTTCTCCCGACGATTCTTCATCGCCTCGCTGTGCTTTCGCTCGTTTTCTTTTACGTATAAGATTTACATGAAAAATCTAATCTAACCACGGATTTTCTCGTAGAAAAACAAAACCCAACAAAAACAAAACGAGCCACGATGAACGACAGATCCACAATTAATTAAGCGCACGTAATAATCAAACGTGAATTAATCCAACAGAGCCAAGATTCTGATCCCAGGCTCTGATACCAATTGTAGGGAAAACTAGGTTTAGCCCTCGCCCCGAGGATCTATCTTGGATATTTAATTCACCATACATTGATTATATACCTAGTATGCGCTCTATTTAATTAATTACAACACGTAGGGTTTTCTCGTGTTTACCTTTGATCCGCTCGTGTCGAACGGAATGAACGGATCGAGACTCGCTTTGACCTTCGGATCGTATCCCGCCGCCCAATCTCCAACGCCGAGTGAGGACGATCTATGGAGAATGCTTCGAAAATCACCCAATCACTCTATGGAATTTTCGATAACCTCACAAAGCTCTCTTGTGATTCTCGAAAATACTAGGTTTAATTATGAGCATTAACCTAGACTTTATCTCTTACCTTATATTTATAATGCATTACCATAATCCCACAAGGAAAGGATTCATGCATATCCCATAAATATAATAATATCCTTATAGGATAAAGAGAATAAAATCTATCCTTAGAGACCTATGGGCGCCGATTTTCGAGCTAAATGAAAGGAATAAAGATGGGCCTCAAATAAATTAATTATCTTATGTTCAAATTTTGTAACATAAATTAATTTATAAACATTCATTCATGCCACTAGAGAATAAATGCTGACTTACCCCTTTATTACCGAAGTTGAGTCGGGCTTGCACTTAGACATTACGAATCCCCGTATTTAAGATATCGAACGTCCATTAATTATTTATAAGATTCGATCGCTTAAAATAATTAATATCTTTAATTCCTAAGTAGTACCACTCAACCTTATTATTGTACTGAGCTAACTCAACCGCGCAGGTTTAGTTCAATAAACCTTTGAGCTCCTTAGGGATCGCCATCATCCTAAACGGATACGGTGACTCGACATGATAACTAGCGTGACATACAAGACCGCCACCACCCAAGATGCGGAGAATTGGTTAGAACATATAACCCTCACCCATAACAAGTCAAAGTGATGGTCAAGAACTCATATTCACCTAATACCTTATCGAGGTTTAGATCATCGTAAGTCACCGAGATCTTAGTTCTTCACAACGATCGATAGAAGAACACATCTCACTGTGATCCTTCAATACGCTCGAGACGCATCAAAGATAGACAAGCAACTAAGTCAAGTCACTTATCTATATCAGCAGCTTATACCGACAACTCGTCCTCAAGTTGTCTCACCGTGAAACTTTTATATCTCATTAAGCTTCGACCAATCATATAGACTGTGATCTTCTACACACCGTATGATCTAACTTATATATGAGATAAGGGACACGATATATGCAATCAAGTATTCAATTCAGATAGGAGATTGTAATAGTGGTAACAGGAAACATTGTATACAAGCTCAACCAAACCGCCAAGATACAACCAATGTAGTTCGACGAGTTGTTGCAACAAGATGCAATAGGAGCCTACAAACACATCTCTATGAGGCTCGAGCTACCACCGACCATCGATTTCACCGCTGGAGGATATGGGTGCATCGCTCATTTAGATTACCAACAAAGATCGATGCTGTAGACGCAACTCGAGCCGCTTAGAGGCATATGTGGGACGATTGTCGAGAAGTTGGTTGAGTATCAACAAGAACTTGCGTTGAGGGAACTTCGAGCCACCGTAAGGCTCAAATATCATTGTCCTTCAAGGCGATCGAGCAGATGAGCGATAGTGGAAGAGCCATCTGAAAATATTCTTGCCACTACAAGAAAAGGAGGAGGAGGTGGTAGTCTCCGAGTTAGACTCATTTTGGAACAATGTTCGAAAGGTGAAGTCTCTATGAACTCGATTCTCCTATCGTGGTTTCCCATGCCCATTTTTTGATTTATGAGAAAGAGGGCGTAATCTCATCCTCCATTTATACAATCTCAACAATTTATTAGAGTTTTCATTCTCCTTCCTCTTTTTTTTTTTTCACACTTTTTTTTTGATGAAACAAGTATATAGGTAACCACACTGTTAACACTATCCCTAGCATTAATCGGACAAATCACATCAATAACCCCCGATTTAAGATTAATTCATATTTTCACAATCTTATATTTGTTTCACCTTAACTTTGATTGTGTATTCATCATGTTTGGGGAATTGCAAAAGGGTTTGATTGATTGGATTAAGAGTTAAGTTGACGAGTTATTTTTACTCTTATTAGTATAGACTTTGCTTTAGGACAAGCAAATGGATAAGTGTGGGAGTTGTTTGGTTTCATTTTGTGCTCATTCTTGGTAATGTTTTACATGTTGTTTTCGATAGTTTGTCATATTTATGCTGTTGGTTTGATTAGTAGTTATTGATTCAGACTTACTTGGTTTGTTTTGATGTTTTGTAGGAAAACAACATTAAATAGGATGAAATGGATCTGCAAAGAATTAAGTATATTGAAGAGCATCTCGATAGGAGTCCGTAGGTGCAAATGGATCACAATTCGGACTTCTGACGAGAGAGAACAGGGTGAATAGTCAAAGTCGCGCACGGCACCCCGTCGCACGCCGAGCCCAGTGCTTGATCAAGCGCACCCAGCACAACCAGCGCAGACACCCCAGCGTGCGCATGTTGCCCACACTCTCACGCGTTGCGCTCCAGCCCGGAAAGACAATCGCACGGATACCCCAATAAGACGCCTGCCGCCTGCATCCGGCGCTCGGTGCCGAGCACCCTCCGCTTGCTTACCCAACCGCGCTTCGTCGCCGCCACCGCCCGCGTGATCGCCTCGCCTAGCACACTTTAACTAGCCCACCGCGAGCTCATCCGGCCAACGCGAGCGCCCGCCCGCCGCCTCGGCTATTCGGCGCCAACCGCGAGCGCCGCCATAATTTTCCTCGTGGCGCCACGCCACCCGATGCTCATCCGCCTGCGCGCACACCTCACCTCGAGTCAAGGCTCGCTCGAAAGTTAGTGCACTCTTGTGAGCGAGCGCCGGTCTAAGCCGGCGTTCACTTTAGGAATGTCGCTCCGCTCCGCTCGCTCACATTACAACCGGCCGCTTCTCACTTAATATATATACGCGTTAGGTCATAATTTTGAGGAGGTCGATTCATATTCACGCGTCACCGTTCTTCGACTCGGAGCTTTTCTTTGATTTGCAGAGAGATAGATCATCGACAAGAGTATTGATTGCTTTCATCCTTTCGATTGTTGCATTTAGTTTTACTTTGGATTTACGAATTTAGCGTTGATTTACTTGATCGATTTATAGTTTTATTTGATTTACAATTCCCGTGAATTCCTTTAGATCATTTACGTGTTCTCGCTTTATGATTACCGTGATTAAATTACATAATTGAAATTAGATTATTGGTTTTTACATCGGCATTTGATAAGTTTACGATCTATGCATTTGATATCGATTTTAGTTATATGTTGAATCTTTCTCCGATGGATTTTATCGCTTTCGCTTGAAGATTTAGATTAGTTTGTTCTTCGCTAGCTTCGCTGTGCTTTCGTGATTTTTTAGGTTCTCCACTAGGGATTGACAACCCCTAGTTAGATTGCTTCCTATTATTTATATTTCCTTTCAGCATTTTAATTCCCGTTTGTCTCAAACCCCATGTTGGTATTAGAGTGTTTAGGATTTACCGCTTTATGTGTTTGACACGAATAATATGCCCTGTTAAGTTTTCCTTGAGAGACGACTTGGGTTAACTTTCCCTATTACATCACCTCATTCGATTACGAGTCAATTAAAAGTACACTTTTGATTGAAACATCATTCTCCAAGAATCGGGCGTTAGTGCTAATAACGACTTTCTGATCCTTAAGACTATAGAAATAACCATCTTTCGTTCCTCTAGGATAACCAATAAACAGCATTGCATCAGATCTAACCTCCAACTTGGCAGCCTCTTATTCAGCACATGTGTTGGACTGTCCTATATCCTTATATGGCTTAAACTAGGTTTGCGCCCAAACCATAACTCGAAAGGGGTCTTATCGACTAACTTAGACGGTACTAGATTGAAAAAATATGCCGCTGTTTCTAAGGCATTCCCCAAGAACGAAATAGGCAACGTTGGATTACTCATCATTGACCTAACCATCTTTAAGAGAGTCCTATTTCTTCACTCTAACACACCATTTTGTTGTGGTGTGCCCGGTGTAGTGAGTTGGGATGTAATCCCACACTGCACCAAATAGTCCATGAACTCGTTATGAGGCATTCACCACCGCGATCATAACACAGTGACTTGATACTCTTACCTAGCTTCGTCTCCACTTCTGCCTTAAATTCTTTGAATTTCTTAAAGCATTCAGACTTGCGGTGAAACAGGTATACGTATCCGTACCTTGAGTAATCATCAATGAAAGTGACAAAATACTCGTACCCTCCACGAGCTTGTGTGGACATTGGTCCACATAGGTTAGAATGGACTTGCTTTAACACTTCTTTGGCTCTGTACCCATTCGCTTTGAAGGATCTGGTCGATATCTTTCCTTCTATACAAGATTCGTAGACTAGGAATGGAGTAATTGTGATATCACCCAACGCTCCATTCTTAGCAAATCTTTAGATCATATTTAGATTGATGTGATCTAATCTAAGATGCCAAAGATATATGGTGTCATCTAGCGAAGAAAACTTCATCTTCTTATGGTTTGATGTAGATACAATAGAATTATAGGTATTATGCTTGGCATAAATAGTATAAAGTGAATTATACAAAGTGCCACCACAGATAACTTTATCATTTTTTATGATAGAAACACCACTATAAAAACAACTGAATATCCATGCGTAAATAGTTTTGAAACCGAAATAAGGTTTCTCCGAAACTCCGGCACATATAAAATAGCTTTTAATACTTAAACTGTTCTATCAAAGCATAAAGTAACATCTCTGACTGCAACGACCTCGACTTTCCCCGCGTTGCCCATGGAGATCGTTACTTCGCCATCACCCAGCACCCTTGTCCGCAGGAACCCCTGTAAGGTGTAACAAACATGATCAGTTGCACCTGTATCTACTACCCATGAATGAGTAGAACAAGTTGTTAAACATGTTTCGCTATTAAAGCCAATGGTGTACTTTGAGCCTTGAGCATAGGGCAATTAGCCTTCCGATGTCTAGTCTCATTACACTTGAAGCACTTGCCCTTCTTCTTCGGCTTTTCAAACCGCCGGTAGAGCCCTTTGTATTACCCCACTCTTTTCTTTAGCCTTAGCATCTCTCAATTTCACTTTACCTTTTCATCTTCAAAGGAAGCAGTTGGTCTTCCTCGAGACGATGCATACAAAGTCTCGTGCACATTTGCCCATCTTGCTCCTCCGCTACTAAATCCTCTTGCAATGAATCTAGAGTAACTCTTTCATAAAGGACTACACCATAACTAAGTCATCAAACACTTGGGAAAGTATCGAGGACTATATCGATTCGGACTCACGCCATCAATATATCCTCCAACCAACTCGAGCTCTCCCAAGAGATCATACGATCGTACATAATTGTAATAATAATATTGTAACCTTTTAATAAAACAATATTAATTGAAACCTCCAATCGCCCAAGGAAAACCACATGCAAGCCACGCGTGTGTACGTTTACACATGAACCCCTCGACCAGACTACAATTTACCTTATAGTGGTTTTATTTCAATCCATGTCAACTTATCCTTATGACAAATGATATTAATAATTGGACCTTACTAGACCACATCACTATCACAAGAAGGGACTTCGTATGAAGTTGTACTTGAGGTGATGCCTAAACAATTACCACAATTTTGACAGCGGAAAATGAAAATTCACTTACTCACTCAGACCATACCGCTTCCAGTTCAAATTCTTTTTCCATCTCATTTTAAATCTATCTCTAGAGAACATAGTAAAATTGCACATGCAAGCCACGCGTGTGGACGTTTACACATGAAACTCCGACTTCTCAATAGATTAAAATGTTTTATTTAGAAATCACATCTAACAAACTTATGATAAATAGTGCAAGCAATCCGTCGCCTACGGATCGCCATCACGCTACCACTTTGTTTAGAGACCAAAATATGGATGTCTTGATGTCTTTAATTTGAGAATTAATACATCGGGTTTCTTGTTTAGTCTTTTGTTTCAAAAGGTTTGTCCATGCAGATCACGTAATCCTAGCATGCTTTCTATAGAACTTAACATGTAAAACATGCTCGCAGAATTCTAAAACATGCTCCAAAGCGTGATAAACCTAGCATACTTGCTATACGCATCCAATCACAAAACATATGACATGTTTATCTACGTAACTGAACATACATAGCATGCTACTGCATAATTTAAACATCCACGGCATACTTTGAACGATAAAATTAAAATAAACTCGTTCATCGCGGCCCACTCGTGGATCCTATACTTCCCTGTCTAATTTATTACATATATTTGCAAATTAAAGATCTTCAAAAATCTTGAAACAGGGCTCGCATGCACGGATCGGACTCGTAAAAAATAAATTTAGGCCGAAAATCAAAAATTGGGTCGGAATAGTGAAATGGATCGGGTCGGGTCGGATCAATCAGATCGGGTCGAAAATAGGTCCGATCGCAAACGGGCGGGTCGATCCAAATGCGCACACGTGCGGCAGGCACGACCCATCGCGCGCCCATCAACCATCCACCGCCCACGTCGCACCACGCCATCTGCTGAAGCTTTTGAGAGCTGCCGAGCATCCGACTCCATCGAGCATCGTGTGTAGGCGAGCATCCGTGCACGGGTCTATGCGCTGGAAGCACGCCCTGTCACGCGCGTTCGTTCGCACACACCATCGCCCATCGATCAAGTCTCGCATCCCATCCGACAGCACCTGCCGAGTGATGCTGTAGCGCCGAGGACCTAGTGCCGAGGAATACGTACCATGCGACGATCTGTCAAATGCCGACCTATGCATCGTGCATGGTGTCATCCAGCCAGCCCACCGAGTTCGCCCGTCTGTCGAAGATCCTGCCGAGATGCTGTGCATGACTTGCACGTTGGACCTGTCCGCTGCTTGCACGACGGGCACCCGCACGCCTAGATCATGCACTGTCTCCTGGATTCATCGATGTCTCTAGGAAATCTGTCGAGGCATGCTACTGAGCCTTTCTACCGAGAAAACTCGCACGCTGTGTGCCGTGCGACCAGCCGTGCGTCCGGTTTCCGACGTACTTCCGTCGCATCGTGCAATGGGACTCTATCATCTCATCTCGTTCTTCGTGTTCTTCGTCTTTGTTCTTCATTTTTACAGATTTGATTTAGAAAAAAATAAATCCTAATCTAACCACGTATTTTGTTATGGTGAAAAACGAAATTCGATAAAAAACCAAACATTCGAGCCACGATGAACGACAGATCCACAATTAATTAATCGTGCACGTAATAATCAAACATGAATTAATTCAACAGAGCCAAGATACTGATCCTAGGCTCTAATACCAATTGGAGGGAAAATATGATTTTAACCCTCTCTCGACGATCTATCTTGGATGTTTAATTCATCATACATTGATTATATACCTAGCATGCACCTATATAATTAATTGCAATATATTGGTGTTTTCTCGTGTTTACCTATGAATTTGTCGGATAAAAGTAGGATCAAGACTCGTGCTTTGATCTTATGGACTGTATCACGTTTGCCAAAACTCTAATGAGTGAGACCAATCTATGGAGAGTACTGCAAAAATTCGTCTCATTTCTCTATATTTGTAATTTCAAAAATCACAATAATGAGAATAATGATTTCGATTTTTTTCTCACCTTTTATTTATAATGCAACCCTAGAATCCTAATATGAAAGGATCTCTGCATATCTAATAAATAAAATCTTATCTTTAAAAATACACCATATCAAGAATAATATCCTTTGATAACTAATGATATCAGATATAATCTATCTAGATATAGGGGATCAGAGCAGAGTTCCAGTGGAACTCTACTTAGAAAGGGACGAATTTATCTAGCTGCAAAGGCCTTGATGGGCCAGTCCAGGGATCAAATGCAATGAATAAAGATATGCCTCAAATGAATTAATTATCTTATATTTAGCACATAACATAAATTATTCATAAACATTCATTCATGCCACTAGAGAATAAATGTTGACTTACCCCTTTATTACCGAAGTTGAGTCGGGTTTGTACTTAGACTTCACAAATCCTTGGATTTAAGATATTACACGTCCATTAATTATTTATAGCGTTTTGACTGCTTAAAATAATTAGTCTCTTTAATTCCTTAAGTAGTACCACTTAACCTTATTATTGTACGTGACATAACTCAACTTGCGGGTTTAGTACAATAAAACTTTTGAGCACCTTAAGGGGACGTCATCATCCTAAACGTATACGCTGACTTGATATAAGTAACTAGCATGTCATACATGTAGGGAAATCTGATTTTAACCCTTTCCCGAGGATCTATCTTGGATGTTTAATTCACCATACATTGATTATATACCTAGCACGCACCTATATAATTAATTGCAACACTTTGATGTTTTTTCGTGTTCACCTGCGAATTTGTCAGACAAAGAATAGGATTAAGACTCGTTCTTTGATCTTCTGGATTGTATCCCGTTCGTCAAAACTCCAATGCTGAGTGAGAGCAATCTATGGAGAGTATTGTAAAAATTCACCTTCTTCCTCAGACTTGAAAATCTCGAAAATCACAATATTCACACACTATAATTTTCGAAAATCTCTTATCATTAGGATACACTGATTTTCTCTCACCTTATATTTATAATGCAACCCTAGAATCCTATTAGGATATGATCTCTGCATATCTAATAAATGTAATAATATATTTTTACATAGAGAGGTTCAGAACAGAATCCCAGTGGGACTCTACATGAGTTGGACGATTTTTAGCAGTTTCATAGGACCCTATGAAATTTTGGAAAGGATAGGTCAGCAGCTTACAGACTTGCATTGCCACCAAGTTTTGGAAACGTGCACAATGTGTTCATGTTTCACAACTCAGAAAGTACATACATGATCCCATCTATGTAATACCATCGACAGATATTGTCCTCGATGACAATATGAGTTATGTAGAGTTGCCTATGGAAATCTTGGACTGACGTATCCAAAAGCTAAGGAACAAAGAGATACCGTTAGTAAAAGTTCTATGGCGACACCATGGACAAGGAGAAGCAACCTGAGAATTAGAATCAGCTATGAAAGAGAAATACCCAGATCTTTTCCAAGGTTAGCAAATTTTGGGACGAAATTTATTTTTAGGGGATGGTATGTAATAACCCGAAAAATTTAAAATTTTTATTAGTGATGATTAAACCAATTAATTTTGGTGTTTAGACCTTAATTATGTTTAAGGTAGCCAACGAATGAATTAGAATCGATTCGGAGATCGAAAACTAGAGAAATAAAAAACTAGTGACTAGTCCAACCGGATTAGGGTTTCCTGAATAGCCTGAACATAGAATAAAAAATCTAGAATGAATCTCAATAAAAGGATTTCATTTCTAGAATAGTCTCACGAAAATATGTGATAAGCCAAAAAATTGGAATTTTCGGGCATGCTTGTGTGATCAGTCTCAAAAGTACTATTCATGAGCCAGATCTAATCTCAGTCTATGCTAATCATGGAAATTAATGATAACCATCAAAATCATGAAGGAATATATTATTATGAATTTAGTATTCATAAGAATCAATTTTTGAACGAAATTTCTGAAGAACTTAACCGAATGTCGGGAATATATACCGGAAAAACCCTAAACTGATCCGAACGAACCGAAACTCAAACCAAGGGTCTAAATCAATAATAAATGATTTATAAGACTCAAATTTAATATGAAAGCTCAAGAATTCAATAGAATTTCGAATGAGCATAATTAATCACCGGACGCAGTTTTTCGACGATAATTCGGAATTGACTTATCGGATGTCATCCGAACTTCATGAAATTATTATAAACTATGAAATAAGTCTTTAAGTCTATTTAAGAAAGTAAAATATTAAGGTTCCGAGAAATCAATCGAAAGCGCGATAAAACTTAAAGAACCGGTATTAACACGCCAAATCGGGTAATTTGGCTAGTCTTTCTCTCAACTACCATCAAGGAAACTCCCTATAGGATTATTACAGACATTTCCTGCCCTAATACAGTATCATTTCGTGCCTCCCTCCCTCTCTCTCTTTGGAACAAAAAATCCTCTCTACTTTTTCAAAATTTTCCCCTTCTCCAAGCCTCAAATCCTCCATTCCAACCCTCCAATAATTATTTTAAGACCATAAAAAGGTAGCATTCATCATTCTATCCATTTTTAATGGAGTAAAAAATAATTAGATTTATTTTGGAATTATTTCATGAAGAACCCTAATTTTTGTTCTTCATTTTCTTCATGACTTTTAAGCCACCAAATGCTCTCAAGACATGAATGAAATATGGTTAGAAATATGTTCTAAGGTTGTGTTTAAAGATTGAGAATTTTTGGAGTATGTTTAATATTTTTTTATTTTTGTTATAATTTTTTTTATAAAAGATAAAGCATGCTTTTGTGAATATTATTTCATATTGTTACTTGTTGATGTGTTAGGAGCATGTAGAATAAATATGAGATTTTTTGTAATTTTCTTGTATTTATTTAGAATTTATTTGTTGGAAAATAGTTGAGGTATAATGTTTAATATATAATATGATCATCATATATTAATCTTGAAATTATTGAAACACAACTCCTATTTTTCACAAAAGGGTAGAATTTATTTAAGTATTTTTAAACCATTGTTTGATTTTATTTGTTGAGAAATAGTTGAGATATAGTGTTTAATATATGATATGAACATCATATATTAATCTTGAAATTTTTGAGTCACTACTCCTATTTTTATGAAAAAGCCGAAACTATGTATAAATATTCTAAGATTTATTTGATTTTTATTTGTTGAAAATAATATAATACATGATGTTTAGAAATAATATGAATCTATTATGCATTGTTGAGAATTTATTGAACACATGTAATATATGTGTGAGGACAAAAAGAATTCCAAGCATTTAGTTCATATTATAAATATTAGTTGATATTTAAGGTTAATATTACATGTTTAGTACATATTATAAACATGTTGTGAAGTTGGTAGAAATTATTTGAATATATATATATATATATATATATATATATATATATATGTATAGTGATAAAATATATATGTGTAGAAATAAGCATGTGTATAAATTTTAATGTATGATATGAAATGGTATTTCATGTTTAGTATATGATATAACCATGATAGGATTTTTGTAGAATTTATTGAACATCAATGTTCAATAACTTGAAATTACCGAAAACTTTCATATTGTTAACTCATGGTATGAAATTTTAATTGATGATATTGAGTTGATAATTAAATTCTATGGTATGATAGGAGCATATAATGATTTTATTGGAATTTATTAGATATTTATGCTAATTATTGCTAATTATCGAAAATATAGCAAAATGGTTAAGTATGAGTTGATTTTAATTGTAAATGATGTCATGGTAGTTAATCTATAAGTTTAGAATGAATGATTGCGATTATGATGAATGAATGAAACACTCATGCACACATACACAATAGTTGGGTATTATGTTAGAAATTAAGATTTTGTAATGCTTTAGTATAGTTATGTTGTGTTTGATGTTTTATGGTGTTGAATGGTTACATTTATGTTGTGCCGATAAACAAAACCCCAAACGTAAACAACATAGTACTTTATGTGCGAGAATCCAAAAGAAATCAACAAATTTCGATAACTTAAGAAGGAATTAATGAGAATCGAAGTTAGACACAAATTTAGGGTTTTCTATTAATAGGATAACTCAAACATGAGTTCCTAAGTTAAAGAAACCAAAAGCCGACTTATAACGTTAATGCTCGACAACGATAACCTAATACGATATTAGATTGAGCGTTAAGACAACTCGATATGAATAGCGATTTTATAACGTACACAATCTCCGACGAGTTAAGAGAAACAAACAATGTCGAAAGGTGTAAGCTAAGATTCAAACATAAGATGTCAATCCTTATGTATCAAGGGTCGAGTTAGTATTCACAAGGAACTCCATTAATTCCTAAGTATTTACTTACGCGATAGTATTAGATATCTCGAATTATAAGTCAAGATCCCTTTCATTCGTCGTGTTAATACGACAAGTCGTCAAGCATAACCTACTACGACGTAACCATAATTGTTAAGTCTAGTTAGTGGCTTGAGAATATCATAATATACCAATCATAACTTAAATACTAACAAGCTATAACGTAATTACGTTTAGAAGAACACTAAGGTTAGAGTCGAGGATAGACTTGGAGTATACGACTCATAAGTTGAGGTTCATCTATAAATGATGAAGTGAAATAGTTTAGGAAATTGGGAATGTAAGATAATAGAAATTATCTTAAAACCATCACATGAAATCATAAAGAAACCCTAATTGGGAACTTTAAGTCGTAATTCATAAATGACCTTCGATCGATAGAAAGAATCTAAGAAATGCTATTTTCTTATGAAGGGTTTGATCGTACGTAGTTGACAAGGAAGGACAATCACACCTGCTCACTTAGAACTACTAGCTTCGGATTAGCAGGTGGGCTCTCTTGAAACAAAAATGATATGCATATCTATCTCAAAGCATGATTTACATAAGCTTTATGAAATATTATTACATAAACTGTTATTGACTGCCAAATGTTTATGTTTTGTTGTGATCCTATCTAAGATTGGCTTATCCAATGTGGTATGTGAATGTGTTGGTCCACCAACGTTAAATAAGGGTAACGATCGGATCCGACTTAGTCGAGGACTAACTCGAATTGTGTACACGTGTGACTGTGTGTTAGTGTTAGCTACCTCGACCGGTCACGACGACTATGTGTAGGTGGCCACCTCCATAGTCCGCGAATGAATGAATGAATGATCAGTTATGGAACGTGGATGAAATAATCCGACCGAACACTTTTGGAAAATGATAAAATTTTTGATAGGCATGAGTCCTTTTACTAAAAGCCTCATGCGCTATTGTGGGCAGTTCAATAACTTTAAAAAAAAATGTTTTGGCAATTAGTCCACTGAGTACTTTTGTACTTAGCCCTGCATCTCGTTTTTGATATGCAGGTAGAGCAGGGATTGATGATGGGTGCGAGGTGGTGCAGAGTGGCAGTTGTTTTGTTGCTTTAATAGAAAAGATTTCTAGAACCTTGGGCATGTATCGTCATATTCATGTCCACACGTTTATTGCTGCTAACTCGATATTGGTTGATGTCTTTTGATTATAACTGCTTTTCATATCGTATTGAACTTGAGGTCGTACCTCGTTCCTTGAATTATGCCCTGATTGGTCTATATTTGAACGTTGAACCTTTTGGGCAAGTCCTTCTGTGACTTGAGTTTGTATCGAAATTGCTTATTCCTTTCAGTCTATGCATTTATTCGTAATTGATTTGTTAATTGTATTGGTATAGTTATGTGTATATCCACTGCATTGTCATACCAGTGGCGATCCGTTTAATCCGTACTTCCTTGAGAAGTCGGGTCGTCACAAAGTGGTATCAGAGCACTTGTTCGCTCTGAACCCTAGAAACCCTTTCCTTGAATCCTAAGTTGAAAGTTGAGTCTAGAAATTGTTGGTATTTAACTGCCACTGCACTGCACTCCATCGTCGTCCTGCTTAATGAGGAAAAATGTAACTATCTCAACTAAAAGTCATTATGAAATGATGGAAGTATAGGATATGTGAAATAGACTTACAAATGTTGCTTAGTTTGAAGGTCAAATATATTTTGGAAAAATGAATGTTTTGAAATTGAAAACTTTCTTTCAAAATAATTGGTCATTAGTTTGAAAGAAAGTTCCAAACTTTAGGGGTTTGGTAAGGGAGTAATATGAGGATACTTGATTATCGTAATATATTTCATGATCTGTGTTTACTGCTATATGCAAAGTATGCTAGAAGAAGGATGTAAATATGTATGTTTTCCCATGAGGACATAGACTCTTAAGACGCATGATCCCTTTGCGTCGAACTTAGTAAGGTATCCCCGATTGAGAAATACTAAGGAAGAACGAGAACATATTTTAAGAATCACAATCCGATAGGATGTCAATCGGGACCACCCGCTCGGGTTCGGCTAACCCACTCGGGTTGTCGGGCTATTCGGTTCGGGCTATTCGGGTTGACATTTTTTCGGGTTAGAAAACTCAACCCTAACCCTAAACTCTCGGAAGATCGAGAAAATATATATATATATATATATATATATCAAATATTTTATATTAAGCGTTGAGTAAAAACAAATAATTGAAAAATAAATATAATACATTCCACAAGTTCTTTTTTAATCTTATTATACTAACTTTGAATAGCAAACAATAAAATTAAAAATAGTGCTCATAATTAAATTCTTTTTTCTAATATGCTTTAATGTCCGTTCATGTAACTAAATGATCTCTAATAATATAATACAATTATACCTTTAAAACTAATATCTAGAAAAATTTAATAAGTTAATTCAATATAATACTATTTAAAATATATTACAATATCAAAATTAGAAAATAATGCTCACAACTAAATTATTTTTTAATAATGAATATTCATATTCCATAATAGCTAATTCACTATTTTTTGTAATTTTAACAACACTATGATTATCTTCTATAATTTCTTGTATAGTTGTAGGGATGAAAGATCAAATTGTAACCCACTCGGGTTGTCGAGCTATTATTCGGGCTATTCGGGTTGACGATAAAATCCACCCTATCTAATTTTATCGATTCGCAAATCCATATACATCCCTACCGAACGGATTTGAAAGAATCTAGAACGATTGCTTAACCATGGTTATAAGTTATAACCTCTACGTGAAGGAATTACAACACCATTAGCCTCTTCGTGGCAATAATGAAAAGAATCAAAGTATAACATTAATGAAGTATAAAAGAAAGATCAAATCATTATAGGAATGATTACGATCGAATGTTATGATGCAAATATAAATAAAGAATCTAGAACCCATAAGATAAGGTGATCACTTAGCCTTTACCTTCCGCTTATTCTATCCTAAGGAACCATGCGCTTCTTCCCGTAGACCAAACCATGAAAGTAGTTTCATAAGAACTTAGGAATATAAAATGGTTCAGACGATTTTTACGACTAGGCTCCCTTTATCTTCTAGAGTCACACCCGAGGAGGTGGTACGCTCTTATCGTTCCTACTAGATGTACTGAGTAGATGACATCGGCGAGTTCCTTGCTCATTTTGTACGTCATTGGACTGCTGCATATCCCGTGGTACGTCACATTATGACGGTGTGCTTCGATTGATCACGAGACTGCCATCCGACTTGCAGGGATATGCCCGTGAGATATCGGCAAATTATATCTATCGACACCAAGAGAGCTTCAATCTTGAGGCAGACTTGCCTCGTTTTGTCAGTCACCTGAGCTACGTATTCATGGTATACGGATCTACACCATATGGACCATATCTCCCCGAACGGGAATACACCTGGCGCGATGTGATTCCGAGTGGCTTCACCCGGAGATGCCTTGTTTGGCATCTGATGGACCCGTATTCTTATCTGATAGTGACAGGAACATGTTCGAGGCTGGACTTTCCCATCCCCGATAGCTCATCTTTCCGGTCCTACCACCAGTATGATTCCACCCTCGTCATTGCCCGCCTGACCATCACCGGCGATCATACCCTGCCCGTAGTCACCTCTACCTGCCGGCTCTCCCGCAGTCCAGCCACCGCTATCCCCGCATGCACCTATGTACCACAATTCTGTGGAGATCGAGGATCCACGTGGCCTAGTTGCAGGCACCGTGAGAGGAGCTTGTACTCATCTAGCTGCTGCTCCATTCCTAGCCACTGCTTTTGAGGAGGTCATGGTCGAGATCCGCCGAGACCTGGCTGCTATGGAAGACGCCAGGGTCATTAGAGTCCGAGAGCCCGTGGCTCCCGCACTCGACACTGAGGAGGAAGATCCCGAGAAAGATCCGAGGAAGATCCCGAGGAAGACCCGAAGGAAGATCCTAAGGAAGAACCTGAGGAAGACCCGAAGGAAGACCCCGAGGAGGACCTATCAGCTGATGATGAGATGGAAAGAGTGGATAGTTCCCATACTTCCAGTCCTGACTCCGACACATGGAGCCCTGTCTACACCACGGGCGATCATGGATCTAGTTCTTAGGACTAGATAATCTTCTTGTCTCTATACTTTGTATATCTTTTGATGCATGCGGAAACGATGAGTTGTTCCGACATGAAACCCTATTTTGATGTCCACGATAACGTTTAGATTTTTGTATGCACCGTGACTAGGTACACGGAGTGATGCTGATAATTGTTTTTGGGCATCATACTCTGTACCTGGTCGTTTGTAAATCTTCAAAACGCTGATGAAAGTCCTCGTAGAGGCAATTGATGTGATATGATGATAGCTCCCCGAGAGCCTTTTGTTTTAATATTGTGATATGTGGTGTTCGATGATGTGCTAGATTTATGCTCATAATTATATAAATATCATGCTGATATATAAATACATTGATCCTGATGGATAGTATAAGAAGATATTTGATTGCGTATATTTTATGAAGGATATGATGCCGCTGAGAAGAAGAAATTGTGAGGTAACACCTGAGAGAGATGACACCCCTCCACCACCACCACCACCACCGGCAATACGGATTGAGGAACTATTCCTCAGACAGAATCCGCCAACTTTCAACGGGACTGGGAATCCCGTGGATGCTGAACTTTGGATTCGCGCACTGGAGCGAATCTTCAACTTTCTCCACTGCACCTCGTAGGAACGCTTATCATGGGTGGCCTTCCAAATGACCGGTGCCACCGACTTTTGGTGGGAGGCAAAGAAGAAGACTCTATCCGAAGAAGAACTCAAAGATTACACTTGGGAAGAGTTCAAGGAGGAAGTATACGAGAAGTTTATTCCTAAGAGCTACCTAAAAAGGAAAGAACATGAGTTCTACAATCTGCGACAAGGAAAGACCACGGTCACGGACTACGATCGGGCATTCTGTGAAATGTCACGGTATGCACCTCAGCTGGTCGACACTGATGAAAAAGAACAGAAAAGTTCCGAACGGGACTCCGTCATGAGATCAGGGTGTCGCTAGCAGGTCATGGGAATTTGACCTACCGCGAGGCCCTTAGTAGAGCTTTGGACATCGAGGCTGCTTTGTCTGAAGACAGGACAGTCACTGTGCATCCCCCGAATCACCAAAGGGATCGTGGGAAGGACCCCACCAAGGTCAAGGATCCAACACTGTCCAGGCCGACAGGAGGCCATGGCAAGGGAATAACGTGCCATCTGGGCACGGGTAAGGAAATGGACGCCCCATGGTACCCGCACCTGGCGGGAGAAACCAGAAATTTGTGAGGCTTCCCATGTGCCCCAGGTGCCATAGGAGTCACAAGGGGGCATGCGCATTTACGAATGACGGATGCTTCAAGTGTGGCCAGCAGGGTCATTACTCCACGGACTGCCATGGGATGCGCCAAGGGGGAAATGGCCATCCCAATGTGCCCAACCGAGTCCAGTCGGTCCGGGCTATCCAAGCTCAACCATTCCAGTAACAGCCTCCGATCTAGTACATCCAACCGATTCAACAACAGTATCAACCACGACGACAGTGACAACAACAATGGTGACAGCCGCAGCAACAGTACCGACAGCCCCAATAACAACCGTAGCAACAACAACATCATCATCAACAACAACAACAACCACCGCAAGCCAGGGCCTACGCCCTCAACCAAGAAAGGGAATTCCGTAGGAACCGCCAAGAAACCAAGGAAACTTGGCAGGTATGGGAATACTCCTCCAATTGCCTGTTATCCTACTATTAGATACTAGCGCCGCATTCTTTTATTGCTGAAGCATGCGTTGAGAACTTAGGATTAGATCCTAAACGCGCTGAACAAATCATGAGAATTTATTCTCCAGTAGGAGGCATAAGAATGGTAACCCACATATGTTCGAACCTAGAACTCGACTAGGCTCACTTAAGGTCATGACAGATAACCTTCACGCCATACCTATGATGATGTGGACATAATCCTAGGAATGGATTGGTTAACCGAACATAATACGACCATCCTGTAATGAAAGGAAAATTTCTTTCCAACATCCCGAGAGAAACCTCTGCACTTTCACGGGATCGGCATGGGAGGAGAGTCCCAATCATATCCGCACTACAAGCAAGGACGTTCTTTGAACAAGACAGAGAACCACACCTACCTTGTCTATCTCCAGGAGAAAGAGCAGAATGAGAGAATGATAGAAGACGTTCCGATCGTGAAGGACTATCCCGATGTATTTCCGCATTTAACTACCGTGATTACCGCCAAACCGACAGATTGAGTTCACGATCGACCTTGAACCAAAGTTATGCCCACGTGTCGAAAGCCCCATACCGGATGGCACCAAAGAACTTGAGGAATTGAAGATCCAACCGTAAGAACTCACGAATTAGGTTTCATTAGACCCAAGTGTGTCTCATGGGGAGCACTCGTCCTTTTGTGAAGAAGAAGGATGGTACATCGAGAATGTGCATAGACTATCGAGAGTTAAACAAGATAACTCTTAAGAATAAGTATCCTTTGCCCCGAATTGACGATCTGTTTGATCAGCTTAAGGGAGCAGGAGTCTTTTCGAAGATAGATTTAAAGTCTGGATACTATCAGCTGAGGATTAGACCAGAGGATGTACCAAAAACGGCTTTTCGTACAAGGTATGGTCATTTCGAATTCATCGTTATGCCATTTGGACTTACAAATGCCCCAGCAATATTTATGGATATCATGAATAGGTATTTCACCCATACTTAGATAAATTTGTCTTAGTATTCATAGACGATATCCTAATATACTCCAAGAATAACTAAGAACATGAAGAGCACTTGAGAACTGTGCTGCAAACATTGAGGCAAGAGCAACTCTTTGCCAAGTTTAGCAAGTGTGAATTCTAGTTAGGCGAGGTGAAATTTTTAGGTCACATCGTGTCTGCCGAGGGAATCAAAGTAGACCCCTCTAAGATCGATACAGTTCGAGAATGGGAATCACCAAAGAACCCGAATGAAATTCGAAGTTTCTTAGGACTTACCGACTATTATCGAAGATTTATCGAAGGATTTTCAACGATAGCCCGAGCCATGATCCAATTGTTAAGAAAAGGAATCAAGTACACTGGGACCGCGGAGTGTGAGGCTAGTTTCCAGAGATTGAAGGAGTTGTTGGACGACAAGACTGCATCAGCAGCATGACCAAGCGGATAAGGAGTACACAATCTACACGGACGCTCCGAAGAATGGACTAGGATGTGTTCTGATGCAAGAAGGCAAAGTTATTGCTTATGCTTCAAGGCAATTATGCCTACATAAGTTGAACTATCCTACACGCACGACACGGAATTAGCAATGGTCGACATGCCTTAAAGATTTGGAGACACCATCTCTATGGAGTTAGATGTGAGATCTACACTGACCATAAAAGCCTGAAGTACTTCTTTGAGCAAAGATCTTAACATGAGGCAACGTAGATGGTTAGAACTGGTGAAAGATTATGTGTGGTATCAATTACCACCCAGGTAAGGCTAATGTTGTAGCCGATGCTTTAAGTCGTAAATCCCACCCTAGTTTGGGATGTCTTTTCAGTCATGAGGAGATACTTATAATGGAATTTTAGAAGATGAACATCAAAGTCATGGACCCGTCTCAGACGATAGAAGGCTGTATTGCAACGTTGATCGCAACCCGGACTTAAGAGCCCAAATCTCAGAAGCACATAGGAAGAGTAAGAAACGGAGGAAGTACGAGCCAAGATCAAGGACAACAACCACAAAATTTCAAGGAAGCAACATATGATGTTTTGTTGTATGACGGGAGAGTGTGTATTCTAGAAGACGAAGGACTTAAGAGCGAGATCTTGAAAGAAGCCCATGAGACTTGTTACACCGCACACCCCGAAAGCACCAAAATGTACCAAGATCTCAAGGAGAAATTTTGGTGGGATGGAATGAAGCGAGACGTAGCTTCATTTGTAGAACGTTGTTTGACGTGCCAACAAGTGAAAGCACTCCACCAGCGACCGTATGGAACCTTACAACCACCGGACATACCAGAATGGAAATGGGATGACATAGCCATGGATTTTGTTACCGAGCTACCCAAATCACGAAGAGAAAATACCACTATTTGGGTCATCGTCGATCGTTTGACCAAGAGCGTGCATTTTCTACCCATTCCGATAACACATGGATCAGACAGATTAACACAGTTGTGCGTTCGAGAGTCGTACGTTTACATGGAGTTCTGAAGACTATCACGTCTGATAGAGATTGAAAATTCACATCCAGATTTTGGACGAGCTTGCAAAAAGAATTGGGAACTTGACTATATTTCAGTACCGCGTTCCACCCATAAACGGACAGCCAATCCGAGAGGACCATTCAAACGCTTGAAGACATGTTGAGAACTCTTGTCCTCAATCGAGAACTATTGTCCTCGATAGAGGAGAAAGTTGGGAACAAGTATTATCACTTGTGGAATTCGCCTACAACAACAGCTACCAAGCAACTAATGGAATGGCCCCGTATGAAGCGCTTTATGGAAAGAAATGTCGATCAGTACTTTACTGGGATGAAGTGGGAGAAAGAAGAGTATTAGGACCTGAATCTGTGGGAGTGATGATCGAGATTGTGAGACAGATCCGGCAACGGATCAAGGAGGCCTAAGACCGATAGAAATCGTACACCGACAAACGTCGCACAGAACTACACTTTGAAGTGGGAAACAAAGTTTTCTTGAAGATCTCCCCGTCAAAATGAATCGTGAGATTTAGAATAAAAGGAAAGCTACGACCACGTTTCAAAGGACCCTATGAAATTTTGGAAATGATATGGCCAGCAACTTACAGACTTGCATTGCCGCCAAGTTTTGGAAACGTGCACAATGTGTTCCATGTTTCACAACTCAGAAAGTACATACATGATCCCATCCATGTAATACCACCGACGGATATTGTCCTCGATGACAATATGAGTTATGTAGAATTACCTACGGAAATCTTGGACCGACGTATCCAAAAGCTAAGAAACAAAGAGATACCGTTAGTAAAAGTTCTATGGCGATACCATGGACAAGAAGAAGCAACCTGAGAATTAGAATCAACTATGAAAGAGAAATACCCAGATCTTTTCCAAGGTTAGGAAATTTCGGGACGAAATTTATTTTAAGGGGGATGGTATGTAATAACCGAAAAATTTAAAACTTTTATTAGTGATGATTAAACCAATTACTTATGTTGTTTAGACCTTAATTATGTTTAAGGTAACCAACGAAACGAATTAGAATCGATTCGGAGATCGAAAACTAGAGAAATAAAAAACTAGTGACTAATCCAACCGGATTAGGGTTTCCTGAATAGCCTGAATATAGAATGAAAGATCTAGAATGAATCTCAACAAAAGGATTTCATTTCTAGAATAGTCTCACGAAAATATGTGAGAAGCTAAAACATTGGAATTTTCGGGCATGCTTGCCTAATCCGTCTCAAAAGTACTATTCACGAGCCAGATCTAATCTCAGTCCATGCTAATCATGAAAATTAATGATAAAAATAAAAATCATGGAAGAGTATATTATTATGAATTTAGAATTCATAAGAATCAATATTTGAACGAAATTCCTGAAGAACTTAACCGAACGCTGGGAATATATACCGAAAAAATCCTAAACTTATCCGAACGAACTGAAACTCAAACCAAGGGTCTAAATCAATAAGAAATGATTTATAAGTCTCAAATTAATTATGAAAGCTCAAGAATTCAATAGAATTTCGAATGAGCATAATTTAATGGCCGGAAGCTGTTTTTCCGTGATAATTCAGAATTGACTTACCGGATGCCATCCGAACTTCATGAAATTATTATAAATTATGAAATAAGTCTTTTTAAGGCTATTTAAGAAAATAAAACATTAAGTTTCCGATAAATCAATCGAAAGCGCGATAAAACTTAAAGAACCGGTATTAACATGCCAAATCGGGTAATTTGACAAGTCTTTCTCCCAACTACCACCAAAGGCACCCCCTATAGGATTTTTACATCCATTGTTTGCCCTAATACAGTATAATTTCGTGCCTCCCTCTCTCTCTCTTTGGAACACAAAATCCTCTCTACTGTTTCAAATTTTTCACCTTCTCCAAGCCTCAAATCCTCCATTCCAACCCTCCAATAATTTTTCTAAGATCATACAAAGGTAGTATTCATCATTATCTCCATTAGTAATGGAATAGAAATTTTTTAGATTTGTTTTGGAATTATTTCATGAAGAACCCTAATTTTTGTTCTTCATTTTCTTCATGACTTTTGAACCACCAAATGCTCTCAAGCCATGAATGAAATATGCTTATAAATATGTTCTAAGGTTCTGTTTAAAGTTTGAGAATTTTTGGAGCATGTTTAATATTTTTCAATTTTTGTTATAGTTTTTTTAATAAAAGATAAAGCATGCTTTTGTGAATATTATTTCATATTGTTACTTGTTGATGTGTTAGGAGCATGTTGAATAAATATGAGAAGTTTTGGAATTTTTTTGTATTTATTTTGATTTTATTTGTTGAAAAATAATTGAGGTATAGTGTTTAACATATGATATGAACATCATATATTAATCTTGAAATTATTGAAACACTGCTCCTATTTTTCACAAAAGGGTAGAATTTATTTAAGTATTTTTAAGCAATTTTTGATTTTATTTGTTGAGAAATTTGATTTTATTTGTTGAGAAATAATTGAGAAGGGATAATTATAAAAGAAAGGGCCATAGTGTTTAATATATGATATGAACATCATATATTAATCTTGAAATTTTGAGGCACTACTCCTATTTTTATGAATAGGTCAAACTATGTATAAATATTCTAAGATTTATTTGATTTTTATTTGTTGAAAATAATATAATATATGATGTTTAGAAATAATATGAATCTATTATGCATTGTTAGAATTTATTGAACACATATGTAATATATGTGTGAGGAAAAAAAAATTCCAAGCATTTAATTCATATTATAAATATTAGTTGATGTTTAAGGTTAATATTATATGTTTAGTACATATTATAAACATGTTGTGAAGTTGGTAGAAATTATTTGAATATATATATATATATATATATATATATATATATATATATATATATATATATATATATATATAGGATAGTATCAAATATATATGTGTAGAAATAAGCATGTGTTTAAATTTTAATGTATGATATGAAATGGTATTTCATGTTTAGTAAATGATATGAGTATGATATGATTTTTGTGGAATTTATTGAACATCTATGTTCAATAACTTGAAATTGTCGAAAACTTTCATATTGTTAACTCATGGTTTAAAATTTTAATTGATGGTATTGAGTTGATAATTAAATTCTATGGTATGATAGGAGCATATCATGATTTTATTAGAATTTATTGGACACTTATGCTAATTATTGCTAATTATCGAAAATATAGCAAAATGGTTAAGTATAAGTTGATTTTAATTGTAAATGATGCCATGGTAGTTAATCTATAAGTTTAGAATGAATGATTATGATTATGATGAATGAATGAAACACTCATGCACACATACACAATAGTTGGGTATTATGTTAGAAATTAAGGTTTTCTAATGCTTTACTATAGTTATGTTGTGTATGGTGTTGTATGGTGTTGAAGGGTTACATTTATGTTGTGCCTACAAACAAAATCCCAAACGTAAACAACATAGTACTTTATGTATGAGAATCCACAAGAAATCGACAAATTTCTATAACTTAAGAAGGAATTAATGAGAATTGAAGTTAGACACAAATTAGGGTTTTCTATTAATAATAGGATACTCAAGCGTGAGTTCCTAAGTTTAAGAAACCAAAAGGCGACTTACAAACGTAATAGTCAACAACGACAACCTAATGCGATATTAGATTGAGCGTTAAGGCAACTCGATACAAATAGCGATTTTATAATGTACACAATCTCCGACGAGTTAAGAGAAACAAACAATGTCGAAAGGTGTAAGCTAAGATTCAAACATAAGATGTCAATCCTTATGTCTCAAAGGTCAAGTTAGTATTCACAAAGAACCCCATTAATTACTAAGTATTTACTTACGTGATGGTATGAGATATCTCGAATCATAAGTCAAGATCTCCTTTCATTCGTCGTGTTAATACGACAAGTCGTCAAGCATAACCTACTAGGACGTAAGTATAATTGTTAATTCTAATTAGTGGCTTGAGAATATCCTAATATACCAATCATAACTTGAATACTAACAAGCTATAACGTAATAACGTTTAGAAGAACACTAAGGTTAGAGTCGATGATAGACTTGGAGTATACGACTCATAAGTTGAGGTTCATCTATGAATGATGAAGTAAAATAGTTTAGGAATTTGAGAATATAAGATAATAGAAATTATCTTAAAACCATCACATGAAATCATAAAGAAACCCTAATTGGGAACTTTAAGTCGTAATTCATAAACGACCTTCGATCGATAGAAAGAATCTAAGAAAGTCTATCTTCTTATGAAGAATTTGATCGTACGTAGTTGACGAGGAAGGACAATCATACCTGCTCACTTAGAACTACTAGCTTCGGATTAGCAAGTGGGCTCTCTTGAAACAAAAATGATATGCATATCTATCTCAAAGCATGATTTACATAAGCTTTATAAAATATTATTACATAAACTGTTAGTGATTGCCAAATGTTTATGTTTTGTAGTGATCCTATCTGAGATTGGTATGTCCAATGTGGTATGTGAATGTGTTGGTCCACCAACGTTAAAAACGAGTAACGATCAGATCCGACTTAGTTGATGACTAACTCGGATTGTGAACACGTGTGACTGTGTGTTAAGGTTAGCTACCTCGACCGGTCACGGCGACTATGTGTAGGTGGCCACCTCCATAGTGCGTGAATGAATGAATGATCAGATATGGAACAACGTGGATGAAATAGTCCGGTCGGACACTTTTGGAAAATGATAAAATGTTTGATAGGCATGAGTCCTTTAACTAAAATCCTCATGCGCTATTGTGGGCAGTTCAATAACTTTAAAAAAAGAAAATGTTTTCAGCAATAAGTCCACTGAGTACTTTTGTATTTAGCCCTGCATCTCGTTTTTGATGTGCAGATTGAGCAGGGATTGATGATGGGTGCGAGGTGGTGCAGAGTGGCAGTTGTTTTGTTGCTTTAATAGAAAGGATTTCTAGAACCTTGGGCATGTATCGTCATATTCATGTCCACACGTTTATTGCTGCTAACTCTGATATTGGTTGATGTCTTTTGATTATAATTGCTTTTCATATCTTATCAACTTGAGGTCGCACTGCCCTCGAATTACACCCGATTGGGCTATATTTGAGCGTTGAACCTTTGGGCAAGTCCTTCTGTGACTTGAGTTTGTATCGAAACAGCTTATTCCTTTCTGTCTATGGATTTATTCGTAGTTGATTGG
Organism: Salvia rosmarinus; assembly: GCA_036937905.1. Taxonomy (NCBI): domain Eukaryota; kingdom Viridiplantae; phylum Streptophyta; class Magnoliopsida; order Lamiales; family Lamiaceae; genus Salvia; species Salvia rosmarinus. Next base: position 28,956,395 of record CM072822.1, on the reverse strand, counting down.
TAAATTGTATTGGTTTAGTTATGTGTATATCCGCTGCATTGTCATACCAGTGGCAATCCGTTTAATCCGTACTTCGTTGAGAAGTCGGGTCGTCACAACCAGCCCAGGGATCAAATGCAAGGAATAAAGAAGGGCCTCAAATAAATTAATTATCTTATGTTCAGCTCAGAACATAAATTAATTCATAAACATTTATTCATGCTACTAGAGAATAAATGTTAACTTATCCCTTTATTTTCGAAGTTGAGTCGGGCTTGCACTTAGACTTCACGAATACCCATATTTAAGATATCGTGCGTCCATTAACTCATACTCAGCAAAAACCTTATCGAGGTTTAGATCAACGTAAAGTCACCGAGATCTAGGTTCTTCACGACGGTCAGATAGAAGAACTCATCTCACTGTGATCCATCAATACTTCAGAGACGTACCAGTATAGACAATCAACCAAGTCAAGTCACTTCTTATCTATACAGCAGCTTATACCGACAACTCGTCCTCAAGTTATCTCAGTTGTGATCCTTTTTATATCTCATTAAGTTTGACCAATCATACAGACTTCTGGGATCTTCTACAAACTGTATGATCTAAGTTATATATGAGGTAAAGGGACATACATATGCAATCAAGTAAACAATTCAGATAGGAGATTGTAATAGTGGTAACATGAATCATTGTATACAAGTTCAACCAAAACTACTTCCAGTAGACAAATCCAACAATCTCTCACTTATACTAAAGCAAACTTTTAGTATACAATGTGTTTCTCTACTAGCTATTACAATCAACACCATCACTTTGCTTCTTCCACTTCTACAAAAGTTTCCTTTCTTAGTGGGGGCCATCTTGCATAATCCAAGTCCTCGAACATGCTCGTCGAGACTTTTGCGGCGGGATCTTCGTGAATGGGTCGATTAGGTTATCCGCAGCACCAATCTTCTCAATCAATATATCTCATCGTCTAAATATTTCTCGTATGACATGGTACTTTCTCTCTATGTGTTTGGTCGCCTTATGGGTCCGTGGTTCCTTCGAGTTATCACAGTACACAATGATACTTTTGGGCAAACGAGGTACCATATCTAGATCCATGAGGTAGTTCTTGAACTATACCGCCTCCTTATCAGCCTCCAAAGCGACTACATATTCGGCTTCCATGGTAGAGTCCGCAATGCATCACTACTTTGCACTCCGCTAAGATACGGCCTCCTCCCAAGGTAAACACATAGCCCGAGGTAGACTTTTTCTCATCATGGTCAGCTTGAAAATCCGAATCTGAATAACCCAAAGGCATTAGACTATCTGCTTGGAAAACTAGCCTATAATCTCGAGTCATTTTCAGGTACTTGAGTATATGCTTTACCGCAGTGCAATGAGCTTGTCCACGGTTAGACTGATATCTAGCTACTATACCTACCAAAGAGCAGATATCGGGTCTCGTACATAACATTACATACATGAGACTTCCTACGGCGGTGATCGCTATAATTTCTACCAAAATAAATGATATTAAAAACAACAAGTATTATATTGTATCCACAGAGACCGATAATCGAAAACACAATGAATAATTAACACAAAATCTTGATTATTATCCAGGCAACAATATCAAGAGATGAGATGATTGAACTAGACTTAAATAAAATAAGAATATACTCAGATATGAAAAACTGATCATAGGGATGTATTTAACCTAACCAGATTCACACAATCAACCTATTAATCTGTTAACCAATTTAATCCAGTCACGATGAAAGATCACGTAAGTAACCATCAATTTCAGTTACGATAATTGTGGTTGTAGATTACTAATTTACCCATTCTCATTACGCCTCGAGGTGGAAATTAGCAACCCAAAAGCTTACAAAGAATATGCTTCCTACGAATGTTCCTATCTCGCCATGACTCAAGGCTTACCCAGACAGTATTCAAGATCGATTGACAATCAAAACTCATATATTCAATTGGCAACTAGATATGCATTAAAGTTGATCAGAAATTAACACATAAAATCAAGCTCCATGAATCACAAATCGATGACATGAAGGTAAAGTAGTATCAACAGATAGATCACAGAAATCTAGTTAGACATACAAACCCTAGGATCAATACGGAATTTAGCTACGCATCATTAAAATACCAAAGCAAGAATTAAATAAATGAAACATAAACTGAATTGAAAAGATAGAACCGTAGGAATCCACGATGAAGAATGTAACAACTTGAATCCGTAAATAAATCTGAAACTCGCAGGAATCTAAAGTCTGGAAGGCTAAAATCTAAAGCTAGCACAAGAATTGAAGAACAAGCATGAAAAATAAGCGAAAAACTAGGTTGGAATGAGATAGGTGCGCCAAAGGATGGTTTTGGTATATATAGTTAATGGGCTGAAGCCCTAATTCGCGTCAAGCCGCAGCGCCTAGCTGCCGGCCTAGCGGTTGCTAGGTCGGTCGCTAGCTGTGAGATAGAGACTTTTCTGGAGGAGCTCGTGGCTAGGCTCACGACCGTTAGGGTGGTCTCTAACTTCAATACAGAGACTTTTCGGGAGAAACTCGCGGCCAGGCTAGCGACGCTAGGGTCGTCGCTAGCTTGTGCACGACTTCGTTGTTTCGCTCCGTTCTCTCACGTCCGAACTCCGAATTACGATCCGTTTGTGCCTATGGACTTCTATCGAGATGCTCTTTAACATTGTAAACTTTTCATATCCATACTTTTCATATCTATTTCATCCTATTTAACATTGTTTTTAAATAGTTCTTCTTCACTGAAGTCATGACCGCTAGCGACGCTAGCCTCCTAATCATTTTCATCTTTGGTTACTTCTTTTCCTTGTGCATTGATTATCACCTGAAACGCCTACAAAACACCAAAAAGGAACCCCAAGAGCAGTATCTTCTCAAAATGGCTAAAAGCATAACATCAACTATATAAACGCACTTAAACTGATCTAAATTCATCCAAATATATCATTCTTAAACTAGTAAAAAGTGCGGTTATCACACCCCCGAACTTAAAACATTGTTTGTCCCCAAACAAAACAGAACAAAAGAAAGACAACCAAAAGACAGGGAATGAGTCGAACGACAACAGCAATAAGCCTCAGAGCAATGAACAACAAAAGATTCACATCAAATGAATCAAATCACAACATCTTTCGTTAAACTCCACATATCATAATAATCATAAGCACAAACCTTCTCAAACCTGACTCCTCACGACATGGATAAATATATATATAAACTCTCAAACACTCAAGTGTATCAAGGAGGATGTGTATACTCTCAATGTTTAAAAACAAATGGAATCTACTATAAGCTTGCAAATCGTCTAATTCTCCATTGTTCAAATATGTGCTCAAGAACTAAGATCAAAAAGGTCTTATACAAGGTTATAATGTAGGCTCTTTGGTAAGGTAGGATATATTTAGGTTACTTGACTCATAATCCCATAATGAAAAACATAATAAGCATCACAAGACATAAAACCCAAACTTTAATAATTCAATTCAAATCTCCACACCAAAAATTCATTTTTCTCTTTAGAACATCACACTTATCATATAAGTGATATACTCATCTCAAGCACTAGCTACTTACCCATTTATGTTCTTTTCGCACACTTGTGTCAACTTTTTTTTTTTTTTTTTTTATATTTGAACTTATATGGGTAAGCAACTATTTGTATTTTTTTTATTATCACTTTCTCATCATTTATTTTCTCTTTCTTTTCTTTCTTTTTCTTAACCCTCAATTCTCGCAACCAAACCTCGCACTAACGAACACAACCCAACCCACGGCTTCATGAAAGAATAAGGTATGCTCAAACGGGCTCATCAAAAGATAAAATTATTACAGGTTAGTGTTTGGATAGTATATAGGCTAAGAAAAGAATGCATAATATCATCTCTCAATTCTTAAGCACATTAATGCAACCTCGAAAAAGAACCAAAGCAAGTTCTAGAGAAACACATGCTATTTCAAACTATTCACACAGAAAGAAACAAGACTGAAAAGATATGACAGTCAAAAGCTCAAGTCTCACAGGTTTCAAACATGTGATCAAGTTCTCAAAGGCTCAATTTACAATAATTATAACATGCTCCGTCTCACAAAATCAGTTGCAATCAAATTTTCTAATAAAAATAATTCTCATCATCGGTTGCTCGTCATTCAACTCAATCCCAAAACAGACACAAAAACCCAAACAAAAAGAAAAATAAAACAAAGACGAAAAACAAAACAAAACAAGGAAAAACATTAGGTTACCTCCCAACAAGTGCTAAATTTAATGTCTTTTGCTAGACCATTACTTACCTCGATCAATCTGGCGATTTGGAAATTGACCTCTTCCCAATCTTGTGTATGTCCCTATACTTAGCATTGACTGCAGACCACCACTGAGTGTGGAAGTGGCTCCCTCCAAACTTGAACACTTCACTCGGGGTTCCATATTGAGTCCACTTCTTCTTTGCATCTTCCTCCTCAACTAGGTCGGTTGCCCTCTACGTGTCAGATTGGGCTCGATGTGGCAGTGGTGATTGAATAGCAATCTTCATGCTCTGAACTATCGTGTTACTTGATGGCGTCATATATTAAAATTTTCAACTCCTCATCGTTGACACGAAATGTGAGATCACCTTCCTGCACATGAATTAAAGCACGACTAGTGGCTAGAAAAGGCCGACCTAAGATTAGTGGTTGATTTTTAAATTCAGGAATGTCTAAAATAACAAAATCAGCTGGAAAGACAAAATCTCGAATTCTTACCAACACGTCCTCAACTACTCCCTTAGGATAAGAGACTGACCTGTCAACCATCATTAATGAAATCGTAGTTGGCTTCATCTTTCCAAGCTCCAAGAGTTTAAAGACAGATAATGGCATCAGATTGACACTCACTCCCAAGTCACACAATACATTGGGGAAAGTGTGCTCTACAATCTTGCACTCCAAAGTGAAACTCCCCGGGTCCTTCTGTTTCAGTGGCAACTTCCTTTGCAATATCGCACTACATCCTTCTGAGAGGTTGAATTTTTCAAATTTCCCAAATTTCATCTTGCTTGTCCACTGCATCTTTTAGGAATTTAACATATCCGGCATGTTTCTGAGCGCATCAAAGAGAGGCATGTTGATGTTTATTTTCTGGAATATCTCTTTGAATCGGGTGAACTCCTCGTCATATTTCCTCTTAGCTAGCCGACTTGGGAAAGGGATTGGAGGAATGTAAGTCGGAAGTTTCATCTTTGCTGGGACGGACTCGCGGCCACCCTCGCGACCGCTAGGGTGGTCGCGATCTCCTGATGTCGCGTCTATGTTGTTCCTCGCGGCCGGCCTAGCGGTCGCTAGGTCGGTCGCTAGTTCCTCCTCGAAACACTTTGTACTCGTCCTCGCGGCCGGCCTAGCGGTCGCTAGGTCGGTCGCTAGTTTCTATGCCAAACCTTCTGTACTCTTCCTAGCGGCCAGGCTAGCGATCGCTAGCTCGGTCGTTAGTTCCTGTCTTTCAGCTTACGAACTTCTTCTTGGCTCTTCTATCCCGGTGCCTCTTCCATATCACCATTTCCTCGTTCCGTGGTTCTGATATGCTGTTCCGCTTCTGAAGTAGATGGCATTGCACTGATTTATCGGGTTTACCTCCGTAGTGCTAGGAAGTTTGCCCAACTTTTGTTGCACATTCTGTTGTGCAGCTATCTGGCTAATCTGGTTCTTCATTATCTTCAAATGTTTGCCCATAGCTGCTATGGTGGATTCTAGATGTGCAATCTTCTGACCAATGTTACTAATGAAGGCATTCTGCTGAGTGGCTAATTGTTGGTTACTTACAACCAACTGCTGCATCATTTCCTCCAGGCTAGGCTTCTTTAGTTCCACGATCATCCCGTTGTTAACAGCAAAACCAGATGGTGGTTGTTGAGCATTCTGAGCATCGGCATAGGAAAAATTCGGATGATTCCTATTGTTGGGATGATATGGTAGATTCCCACTTTGATTCCCCTGAAAATTGCTCCTTTAGTTCACATAGTGAACTTCCTCATTAGTTTGCGCCATGGCCACAGTCATCTGTCTTTTACTCTCGGCTTCGTACTCTTTCTACAGAGTTGTGAATTTCTCTAATAAATCATCATACTTATCGTCCAACTCTGCAGCAGCCACTCTTATGATCGGCTGTCTCTCCATCGGCCATTGATAGCTATTGGATGCCATCTCCTCAATTATTCTCAAAGCTTCATCTATTCCTCGATTGAGAAGGTATCCTCCGGCTGAAGCATCTACAATGCTACGGGAGTTAGCATTGAGTCCACTATAAAATTGCGTCACTTGCTGCTCAGGTGAGAACCCAAGCTGTGGACACTTTTGGAGCTGGTTTCTGAATCTCTCCCAGGCCTCAAACAATGACTCATCTCCCAATTGTGAAAAGTGGGAAATCTCAGCGATGATTTTCTGCACCTTGGCAGGTGGGAAATATTTGGATAAGAATTTCTCGCACAACTGCTCCCACGTGGTAATTTGTGATCTGTCCAAGCTCTTGAACCATTCTTTCGCCTGACTTCGCAGCGAAAATATGAACATCCGCATCCGGATAGCATCAACTATCACTCCATTCTTCTTGATAGTATCACATATATCAAGGAATGCCTCTAAGTGTGCATTGGGATCTTCAGTAACCCCGCCCCCAAACTGCTCCGCTTGTATCATACTGATGAGGGCAGGCTTTAACTCAAAGTTATTGGCATTGATGTTCGGCTCCCATCCTCCACCTTGGAACTGATCTGTCGGTGGCCTGTACATGTGGTTGAGTGGTATGGGTGGTGCTCGTCCACCAATCTGACCTATCTGATTATGTAACGCCATTTGGCGTTGCATCGCGGCTAACATCTCTTCCATCTCGGCCATTCTGTCATGGCCCTGGGGTTGTCTGTCTGCCATTGTTTGTCTCCTTTCTCTACGCTCTCTCTTATGCAATTTTTCAATCTCAGGATCCAATGGAAGAATTTCTTTCCTCTGAGACCTTGTGACCATGCACTGCGCAACAAGACAACAACCAGATCAAACCAAGGTAAAAACACATTTTTTTAAGCCTGAATTAATAATTACAATTTAGAAAATTATCATTATGAAATCTACACAATCCCCGACAACGGCGCCAAAATTTTGATCGCTATAATTTCTACCAAAATAAATGATAGTAAAAACAAATATAATATCGTATCCACAAAGACTGATAATCGAAAACACAGTCAATAACTAACACAAAATCTTAATTATTATCCAGACAACAATATCAAGAGATGAGATGATTGAACTAGACTTAAATAAAATAAGAATAAACTCAGTTATGAAAGACTGATTCTAGGGATGTATTTAACCTAACCAGATTCACACAATCAGCCGATTAATCTGTTAACCAATTTAATCCAGTCACGATGAAAGATCACATAAGTAACCATCAATTTCAGTTACGATAATTGTGGTTGTAGATTACTAATTTACCTATTACTGTTACGTCTCAAGGTGGAAATTAGCAACTCCAAAAAAAGCTTACAAAGAATATGCTTCCTACGGATGTTCCTATCTCAGTTACGACTCAAGGCTTACCGTATTGTGCATTCAAGATCGATTGACAATCAAAACTGTTAAGTATTCAATTGGCAACTGATATGCATTAAAGTTGATAAGAAATTAACACATAAAATCAAACTCCATGAATCACAAATCGATGATTGAAAGGTAAAGCAGTATCAACAGATAGATCACATAAATTTAGTCAGACATACAAACCCTAGTATCAATATGGAATTTAGCTACGCATCATTAAAATACCAAAGCAAGAATTAAATAACTGAAACATAAACTGAATTGAAAAGATGGAACCGTAGGAATCCACGACGAAGAATGTAACAACTTAAATCCGTAAATAAATCTAAAATTTGCAGGAATCTAAAGTCTGGAAGGCTAAAATCTAAAGCTAGCACAAGAATTGAAGAACAAGAATGAAAAATAAGCTAAAAACTATAGGGGCGCTAAAGGATGGTTTGTGGTATATATAGCTAATGGGTTGAAGCCCTGATTCGAGTCAGGCTGCAGCGCCTAGCTGCCGGCCTAGTGGTCGCTAGGTCGATCACTAGCTGTGAGACAAAGACTTTTCTGGAGGAGCTCGCGGCTAGGCTCGTGACCTCTAGGGTGGTCTCTAGCTTCAATACAGAGACTTTTCGGGAGGAACTCGCGGCCAGGCTAGCGACCGTTAGGGTGGTCGCTAGCTTGTGCGCGACTTCGCTTTTTCGCTCCGTTCTCTCGCGTCCGAACTCCAAATTACGATCCGTTTGCACATATGGACTCCTATCGAGATGCTCTTTAACATTATAAACTTTTCACATCCATACTTATCATATCCATTTTATCCTATTTAACATCATTTTTAAATAGTTCTTCTTCACGCGAGCTCGCTATCTGGCTAGCGGCCGCTAGGGTGGCCTCATGTTCCTTTTCATCTTTGGTTACTTCTTTGCCTTGTGCATCGATTATCACCTGAAACGCCTACAAAACACCAAAAAGGAACCCCAAGAGCAGTATCTTCTCAAAATTGCTAAAAGCATAACATCAACTATATAATCTCACTTAAACTGATCTAAATTCATCCAAATATATCATTCTTAAACTAGTAAAAAGTGCGTTTATCAGGTGGAAGAGTAAGGAGCTTGTCTCATTTCATCTATCTCCTTTGCAGTCATAGGTGACTGGTTCTTAAATAAAGGAACACCATGTCTGAAGGGTAGCAAACCCTTCTTGGCAGTCTGCATGAAAAAACGAGTAATCATCTTATCAATGTAAGACGCCTGAGATAAGCTCAACATTTTCCTCTTGTGATCTCAGTAAACCTTGATCCCACGAATGTACGCTGCATCTCCTAAGTCTCTCATTTGAAACTGATCGGAGAACCAACTCTTTACATCTGATAACAGCTTCATGTTGTTGCCAAGTAGAAGGATGTCATCTACGTAAAGTGCAAGAAATACCACATCACCGATGACATCCAAACGATACACACAACTCTCGCTAGGCAATGGGTAAATCTATATGACTTTACCACCTCGTCAAAGCGTAAGTTCCATGATCGGGAAGCTTGCTTAAGTCCATAAATGGACTTCTTAAGCTTCAATACTAGATGCTCTTCACCATTCACAACATAACCTTCGAGTTGCTGCATATAGATGTCTCTACTTTCTTCAAGGTAAACGTTTAGAAAAGCGATTTTCACATCCATTTGCCAAACCTCAAGGTTTAGGTGAGCTGCTATGGCTAGAAGAATTCTGATGGATTTGAGCATTGTTACATATGAAAATATCTCATCGAAATCGATGCCCTCAATCTGAGTGTACCATTTCGCCACAAGCCTGGCTTTAAAAGCTGAAACCTCTCCATCTGAATCTCTCTTCCCCTTGTATGCCCACTTACTACCTATGGCTTCCTAGAGGTGTTATCTCGTATACATCCATAGTTGTTATGGACTCAATTTCTAAGTCCATAGCGGTGTGCTATGATCTTGCATCTGTGTCTTGTATTGCCTCACTGTATGTCCATGGGTCGATTCTGCCTGCTCGTTTCCTGGACTAAATCTGAAGATTCGCCCACGAACATAAATAGCTCGGGTTAAAGAATAACCCTCCCACTATGACGAGACGCTACTGGCACAATGGCAACGGTGGGTGCAGTAACATGTGGTTCTCTATCTTGCACAACTTAGTGGGTAGGTACCACTTGTACAATCGGTATCTCCAGTGGAACTCAACCCACTTCAATTTCTTGAAGTATCTGATGTCGATCCCTCCCACTAGACACGACATCTCATACCTTTGGCCTAATCGGTGGCGGAATACGATCATATTCTGATTCTTGAAGTATGATTTCAACTTTCATATTCTAATCGGGCGTTAATGCTAATTACGACCTTCTGATCCTTAGGACTATAGAAATAACCACTTTTTGTTCCTCTAGGATAACCAATAAATAGCCTTGCTTCAGATCTTGCCTCCAACTTATCAGCTTTCTTATTCAAAGACATGTCTTTGGATCGCCCATATCCTTATATGGTTTCAACTGAGGCTTCTTACCCAAACTATAACTCGAAAGGGGTTTTATCAACTGATTTGGATGGTACTAGATTGAACAAATATGCCGTTATTTCTAAGGCATACCCCCAGAACGAAATAGACAATGTTGCAAAACTAATCATTGATCTAACCATCTCTAAGAGAGTCATATTTCTTTGATCTGACACATCATTTTGCTGTGGTATGCCGTGTGTAGTGAACTGGGAGGTAATCCCACATTGCACCAAATAGTCCATGAACTCGTTACTGAGGTTTTCGCCACCGCGATCGAACCCCAGTGACTTGATACTCTTACCTAGCTTCGTCTCGACTTCCACCTTAAATTCTTTGAATTTCTCAAAACATTCAGACTTGCGGTGAAGCAGGTATACTTATCCGTACCTTGAGTAATCGTCAATGAAAGTGACAAAATACTCGTACCCTCCACGAGCTTGTGTGATCATTGGTCCACACAAGTCATAATAGACTAGCTCCAACACTTCTTTGGCTCTATACCCTTTCGCTTTGAATGGTCTGGTCGATATCTTTCCTTCTATACATGATTCGCAGACTGGGAACAGAGTAACTGTAATTTCACCTAACGCTCCATTCTTAGCTAGTCTTTGGATCCTATTTAGATTGATGTGACCTAATCTAATATGCCAAAGAAATGTGGTGTCATCTAGCGAAGAAAACTTCCTCTTCTTAAGGTTTGATGTAGATGCAACATAATTAAAGGTATTATGCTTGACATAAATAGTATAAAGCGAATTATATAAAGTGCAACCACAGATAACTTTGTTATTTCTTATGTTAGAAACACCACTATAAAAAACAACAGAATATCCATGTATAAATAGTTTGGGAACCAAAATAAGTTTTCACCGAAACTCCGGTACATATAAAAAATCTTTCAATACTAAAACTGTCCTATCAAAACATAAAAACATCTCCGACTGCAACGTCCTCGACTTTCGCCGCGTTGCCCATGGAGATCGTTACTCGCTATCAAACAGCTCCCTTGAATGAGTAGAACAAGTCGCTGGAAAAGGTGTAACAAACATGATATCACGCCCCAATTCCCGAGGGGAGGCACGGATACATGGGTGTTATTAGGGGTGGGGGTTAAGAAGTGGGGAAGAAGGGGGGGATACATAAAGCATACATAATAAGAAGATATGACCATAAAATCGGGTAGCATCTCCTCTATAACTAGGACACATCTTGAAGGGGAGGGGTGAGCAAACAATCCACCAACAGAATTATATCGACATCATAACTTCAATGAACGTGATCATGATTAAATATTAGTAATGCAGGGAAACAAAATAGCATTACATACTGTTGACTAGACCGGTCAACCACATAGCACGCTCTTATCGAGACTCACATCATAATAACAACATAGAGATCCTTGTTCCCAATCAGAGAGCAAAATAAAAGGGACAAGAATACATCAACATCAGAATACATATATATAACACAACATCGTGGAAGCAGAAGGCATGAAAGAACCCGCAGCTCTACCCCTCAACGTCGCCCACCCAGCCCTCCTCAATCTGTGAAATATATTTGAAAAGATTTTGGTGTGAGTACTAGCGCACTCAGCTGGGGTTTTTAACATAAAACAAAATCCATGATGCCGTGTTCAGAGCACTTACCTTAGAAGGTTTTAAAATGTAAACCCACTTCTAAGTAAGAAAAAAAAGATTTTCCTTTTTCGATACCTGACCCATTATTATTGTTACTCCCATCATAGAACCACAGCTCGGAACGTATCCCGCCAGCCCATCACATCTCTCGGCCCGAAACATATCCAGCCAGTCCATAATATCTCGGCCCGTAACATATCCAAATTACACACCAAACGTATCCAAATGGCTAAATCGGTGTGGGACTTGTGGGTCAATCCCGCCGTAACCATAACCACTTCATTATCATTTCCATGTGGACTTCCGGTGTTCATCCCCTTCAGAACCATAACCACTTGTACGGGGTCTATCGCCTTACGATCAATACTCAAGATGGTGATCAACCCAATGAATAGAGATCCGTGCACAATTACAATAGAACCACATCTCGGAGCAGAGAATAGTAACAACTTCGTTAAAGCATTTTTACGGCGCACAAGTTTTATTTTTCAAATATCAGAGTAAATAACTCAAAATAAGCATATATTACCCAACTCGAGCAGCATAAAACGCCAACCGGAGATATCCATGCATCCAACAACCTCACCAATCGCACTGGTAGGTACATGGTAACAAGATGTAACAACTTTTGGGTCACATCCCACAAAGCAAAGCAACAACGTGATCTAAATGAAGATCGAAGCGAAACATGTGTTTTCGACTTTCTGAACCCACATTTGGCACTCTCCGGGTTTTCAAATCAACTCGATGCAGAAGGGAAATATATTCAAAGCATCAAGATCTATAATTGGGTACCTTCAAAATATGCATCCATGCAAGTTGACACAAATCTTAGCAGCGAAGAAGCTTCAAAAATCGATGCATATCCTCAAATCCAGGATAAACCATCCAAAACCGATGCATGAAAATGGAAACATAAGTAATATGCATAGCGATGAACATGGAATGACAAACTATGTTGAAATGGATAACCCGGCATGTCTTCCTTTAGAAACTCAAACGACGGAAAACATCCCGACATGCGTAAACGCGAAAACGAAAAAAATGAAATCGATACTTTAGTAGAACACATAGCCCGAAACTCAAAACCTAAAGGGCCCATAGCTGTGTGTCCGTTGGCCGCAAATTGGCGGCCATAGGGGCGATAAGCGTGATGAGGCGGTGATGGTCGGCGGTAAAATAGACCGGCCTCCTACTGTTTCTTCTCTCGTCCCTTTAGAAATCGAGTTCTATGCTATGCTATCTACTAAAAGGCGGAATTAAAACAAGAAAAGGATAAAACGAAAAAATGGGGCTACGGGAGGGTCGATCGGCGGTGGTGGCGGCGGCAACAAGAATGGCGCCGCCGCCGAGCCTCCCGGCCGATCCCCACTCCTCCAAAGCTTTCAAGTGTGCACCGGAGCTTCGGCTCTTCCATAAACACGAGAGACGAAGAAAATGAACGTTGAAAATGAAGGCCCCAGCCCTCATTTATAGGATAAGCGAGGGCTCACTGTGTCGCTCACAAGCAAATTTTTCGAAAACGTAAAAAACGATGCATCTTTTACAAATGGACTCCAAATTCAACAAACTTGGTACCCATGGACTCGAAATAAAATACCGTACACAACGACTATAAACAAGATATGCTTTTAAAAGACCCATGAAAAGTCCAATTTTTTGATAACTTCCCCGGAGTGCCAAACCTTCGTGGGTGGTCGAAAACCTGCATACTTAGTGTCTATGAATTCGTCATAAGACACACTTCACAACGCTTGAGGTTTCGTGGGTCACATCACCGAAACAAAAAGTCAACCTTTCTAACCTTTCTCGAAAAACATGCCATGCAAACCTGAAGCTTAGGAAGGACGGGGCATTACATCCCTTCCTCCTTAGAAAAATTTTGTCCCCAAAATTTCAAGCACGTGGCGGAAACAACTCAGGGTACTGAGCCCTGAACTTGTCTTCTAACTCCCACGTAGCTTCATCCTCGCCATGGTGATTCCATAACACTTTCACCAGCGGAATCTGCTTGTTCCTCAACTCCTTGAATTCTCGCTCCAAGATAGCCATTGATCTCTCCTCGTAACACAAATCCTGAGCAAGGATTACCTGATCATGCTTGATCACTTGTTTTGGATCGAACACGTACTTTCTCAACAGAGAAACGTGAAACTCATCGTGCACATCTCCGATGCTAGGAGGCAACGCTAACCTATAGGCAACAGGGCCTATCCTTTTGAGAACTTCGAAAGGTCCAACGAACCTCGATCGTAACTTACCTCGTTTACCAAAACGGACGACTCCTCTCGTCCGAAAAACCTTAAGGAAGACTCGATCTCCAACCATGAACTGAAGATCCATCCGTACGACGCTTGTCCGCATAGGATTTCTGCCATCTTGAGCTTCCTTGATCCTGCGCTTGATCTGATCGATAACCTCGACCGTCTGCTGAACCATCTCTGGTCCGAACATCTTTCTCTTGCCCACTTCGTCCCAATAAAGTGGCGATCGACACTTCCTTCTGTAAAACGCTTCATAGGGAGCCATTCCTATGGTGGCCTGATAACTATTGTTATAGGAAAACTCCACCAAAGGTAGTATCTCTTCCCAATTTCCTCCTCTGTCGGCCACAACTGCTCGTAGCATATCCTCCAAGACCTGAATCGTCCTTTTCGATTGACCGTCTGTTTGAGGATGAAAGGTTGTATTGAGATTCAGCTTGGTCCCCATGGCTTCTTGCAGACTCCTCCAAAACCTTGACGTGAACCTCGGGTCACGATCTAATGTAATCGATAACGACATACCATGTAGCCGTACGATCTCTCTGACGTAAAGCTGAGAAAGCTTATCTAACCCGTACGTCATCCAAATCGATAAGAAATGAGTTGACTTCGTCAGTCTGTCGACGACAACCCATATAGCGGTGTTTCCTCGCGCTGACCTTGGAAAACTTACCACAAAATCCATACCGATATGCTCCCACTTCAACTTTGGTATTGGTAGCGGTTGCAACAAACCTGACGGACGTTGATGCACAGCTTTCACTTGTCGACAAACCAAACAACGCTCCACAAACGTACTACCGTTGGTTGTATATCGAAAGCGCTTTGGTTGAGCTTGTATACAATGTTTCGTTACCACTATTACAATCTCCTATCCAATCAATACTTGATTGCATATATCAGGTCCCTTATCTCATATATAAGTTTGATCACAAGGTGTAGAAGATCACGTAAGTCCGTATGATTGGTCAAGCTTAATGAGATATAAAAGTTTCACACCGAGACAACTTGAGGACGAGTTGTCAGTATAGCCGCAGTATAGATAAGAATGACTTGACTTGGTTACTTGTTCATGCTGCACGCCTCGACGTATCAAGGATCACATGAGATGAGTTCTTCTATCCGACCGTAGTGAAGAACCTAGATCTCGTGACTTACGATGATCTAAACCCCGATAAGGTATTAGGTGAGTATGAGTTGTTGACCATCACTTTGACTTGTTATGGGTGAGGTTATATGTTCTAACCCAAGATTCTCCGCATCTTGGGTGGTGGCGCGTCAGATGTCACGCTAGTTATCTCAGACGAGTCACCGTATCCGCTAGGATGATGACGCCCCTTAAGGAGCTCAAAAGGTTTATTGTACTAAACCCCGCAGTTGAGTTAGCTCAAGCACAATAATAAGGTCGAGTGGTACTACTTAAGAATGAAGATATTAATTATTTTAGCGACCGATTGCTATAAATAATTAATGGACGCTCGATATCTTAAATACGGATTCAGAATGTCTAAAGTGCAAGTCCGACTCAACTTCGGTAATAAAGGGTAAGTCAAGATTTATTCTCTAGTGGCATGAATAAATGTTTATAAATTAATTTATGTTCGGGAACATAAGATAATTAATTTATTTGAGGCCCATCTTTATTCCTCAGATTTGATCCCCGGTGGCCCATCCAGTTCGTAGCCCTATGGAAAATCGGCGCCCCAACAACACTCACTATGGCAAGATTTTATTCTCTTTATCCCACAAGGATATTATTATATTTATGGTATATGCATAGATCCTTTCCATATAAGATTATGGTAATAATCCCGGGAGTATGGTAATAATCTCGAGTATGGTAATTTCCATAAAGTATTATGGTAATTTCCATATGGGATTATGGTAATTTTCATATAGGATTATGGTAATTTCCATATGGGATTAAGGTAGTGCATTATAAATATAAGGTATGAGATAAAGTATAGGTTAATGCCGATTAATCCTAAGCATATTTTCGAGAATCATAGTTCTCTTGAGAGGATTTTTCAAAATTGTGTGAGAGAAAGAGGGTGATTTTCCAAGCATTCTCCATAGATCGCCCTCACTCGGCGCTGAGATCGACAACCGGATATACCCGTAAGGTCAAAGCACGAGTCCGATCCGCTCGATCCATTCATCTCGCTCCATCGACCTCTTCGATCCAAAGTAAACACGAGAAAATCCCTACGTGTTGCAATTAATTAAATAGACGATGCTAGAATATAATCAATGTATGGTGAATTAAATATCCAAGATAGATCCTCAAGCAGGGCTAAACATATGTCATCCCTACAACTACATCCTTTTCATCCCTTCCTACCAAAAGTTTCTTTTAAGGTCTTTGTACATTTTGGTGCTTCCTGGACGAGTCAGATATCTGATGCCTCATGAGCTTCACTCATGATTTTATCTCTCAATTCCCTTTTTGAGTGGCACATATAACCTCATCGGAAGAGTTGCGCATTGTCTTTTGCTTCCGATGACGACATGCTAGGTTGGATAAAACCTAGATCCAACAACTCTTGCAACTGCGCTTTCAGTTCCTGCAATTCTTTAGGTGCCATTCTGTATGGTGCCTTTGATACTGGTGTTGCTCCTGGTTTCAGATCAATAGTGAATTCCACTTATCTATCAGGCGGCAAGCCTGGTAAGTCCTCGGGAAACACATTCGGATATTCTCAACACTGGCTCCTCTTGTAACTGTTTGCGCTCTTCAGCGTGCCCCGTCAAACTTACCATGAAAATTTAATAGCTTCCCTTCCTGATCATCCTCACTGCCTTCAGTGGTCGAGATCATCGACATTTGCAACACCGTCCTTATACCGTGGAAGCAAACTTCCACTCATTTGGTCGTTCGAAAAGCAACTTCTCGAGATAACGATAGTTTCCGTGCTTTTCCAACCAATCCATGCCAAAGATGACATCAAAATCTTCCATTCACGACATGCAAATTGACAAGGACCTTCGCTCACGATTTCTACTTCACAGTGCGGGCAAATCTCTTTACCTTTAGCACTTCCCCTGATGGGATGCTAATTTACAAGGTACTCTGTGATTCCTTGGGTACCAAACCCAACATCTCACATGCAACTCTCGAAACGAAAGAATGTGAGGCTCCTGTATCAAACAAAGCGAAAACGGTATATCACTCATATGGATTATACCTGCAAGGTTTCCGGAGCTTGTCTTTATCACGATTCAAAGCGTACACCACGGCTTGTCATGGCGGACCTTTGGTTCATTGCCCAGGATAAACTCCCGTTCCGTGGTTCATCCTCGGTGGAGCATGATGCTGTCTTACTAGCGGCTGCACCGCTGGTCCTCCTATCGATGGGAAATCTCGAGCGTAGTGTCCAGACTTCCTACAACAGTAACACTCGATGTTACCTTACCGCACTCGCCCAAGTGATTCCTCCGCATTTCGCACCAGCTTTTCCGCACCTCGTCCCTATCGCCTCATGGGTTGGAAATTCCTTCCCCAAGGTTGCATTTCTCTTTCCTGAATACCCAGATTCCTCGGAATCACTGGATCGCTCGTTCCTTGGAACACCAGATTTCCTCCCTCGATCTTTCCATTTCCTCTTACCTCTTCCTCCGTCAGGTTGGCTGTCCGGGTGGCATTGTTCTCTCCTGGGGCAACATTGACTCAATGTTTAATGCCCGATTCAAGGATCCGCATACGCCGATCTCCTCGATCGACGAGCAAAATTCGATCTCGGTGGTCCCTCTCGAACACATGCGCCTGGTAGCCTCTGTGCCGACCAGGTACGTAGCGTAACGCGACAGACGATTGAACGAGAGATCATACTCGGTGATCGTCCTTCTTTCTTGACGAAGATTCCAAAACTTGTTCTACCTTTGCTACCTGTAAACGTCAGGCACGTAATTTTCCATGAGTTCTTCCTTGAAGTCTTCCCACGTATACCTTCCCCACTGTCCTGGTGTCAGGGTCCTTCTCACGGATTCCCACCAGAAATCAGCCTCATCGGTTAGCTGAAAGATCCCGTAATTCAGCTTTTCTGCTTCTTCGCAGCTGATGCATTCGAAGATCCTTTCGGTGGACATATCCAGTTCTCAGCATCGATCGATTCACTGAGACCGTCGAATGTAGGAGGATTCTGCCTACGAAAACTCTCAATCGCATGCCGCTGAACCAAGGGTGGTTCTCGAGCTTCTTCCACGTTATTGTTCCTCTGGTTCCTTGTTCTCGGCATTCTGTACCGATGTTGAAACATTAGAATCATGTTCTCATAGATAACCAGGTACCATCGCATAAACATATATCATCACGCATAATCACATATCATCACATACGTCACATATCACAATCGCATATATTCATGCAATCCTGTCAACACACAATCATTATGCATCTCACATGACATCATCACACATCATCACATTATAGCTCATATCACATATAAGCATTAAAACATAACCATCATGTCATAGACAGCATTAGTATCAGTATTATCCAAGTGTCCATGAAGGACTGTCAAAATACATGATCATAGGTACATCAGTCAAAAAGGTCAGATATGAGGAAAAGAATCTGACTCCGGTTATTGCCAAAAGGTGTCGCTATGTCTCGTGTTATAGCAGACTCTGCGACTGTTACTGTACATACCGACTTCCTAGATCTCTGTCCTTCATGTTCCCTACTGCCCCCCGTTCACATCATCTGGTCCATTCTTCATTTCCTTATCCTCTATCTCCCTTCATATCAGAGCTCGGACTTGGGCTGTTGCCTCGGCAAAATGATCCCGCATGGTAGCAAGCCTCTCATGAGTATGGTCCCACCCAAGATATGCTCTGATTGCCTGGGTCTCAGGCGAATACTGTTCCTGGGTTCCAGTCTCCGGCGCTTGCCCTTCCTCTACATGCTCGACCCCATCCGAGTCATCCACTATCCGGATTACCAGATCCTCTGAATCCTCACTGTCCTCCTCATCCTCCTCTGGGTCTTCTTCCTCCTCAGAATCTCCTTCCCGGGAGGCCAACCTGATACTGGCCGATGGCACCGTAACTCTTATCCTGGGCCTCTTCTCTACCACAGATGGATGGATCATATCCTTCACCTGGGAGGGTCCTGCCTTAAAATCGCTTTGTGTCCTTCTGGTGAGGTCGTGACGGAGGGTAGTGATCGGTTTTCTCGACGACCGGTGATCGTTTGAACGATGGATGCTCTCTCAATGGCTCCTTAGGAATATCATCCCTGTCTTCAATCTGGATCGGCCCTCGAACATGCCTCGCAATCACATCTGCCTCGGATGGTATGCCCCGATGATCAGTCCATTGTCTTCACACTCGAGCAGCAAACTCGGTGAAATCCAGAGTGAGATGTCTAGTAATAGGATCTCGACGGAACATCACGTACCCTTGCCTTCTTGCCCATGGCTGCCAACTCGTTGGGAGCCTTTCTGTCATCCGGTAATAGGCCTCATACTCAGATACTTTCCCACTGTCTCGAATCTTTCTCCACAATCCAACAAATCTTCCCAAAAACACTCCCAACGGCTCGTGGACATTCCGGGTACATTCCCTGAATTTACGGATCTGCTCATCCATCCTGTGGGATATTAACCAAGTTGTCTAGGCCACTGAATATCCATAAACCTACATGTTAGTTCATCATAAAATAACAACAATTTTTCACGTTTCCTTTTTTGTCCCAGTCATTTGGGTAACCGTGCCTCAGACACATGTTCACTTTCAACACATATCAAAATCGATATGGATATTCATAACAATAATCACGTAAGCAAATACAGGATTCACTTACAATCACTCGTTTATCAAAATAAACAAGATTTCAACCTACAACATATTTCTATGTAAACACATAGATTCATATCATCCATCTGTGATCATATCAATCACATCATACCATATCAATGATTTTCATATCACAACCACACAGGCCCTTCCGTCCCATCAACAAATCACTTCCACATCCACATCAACATCCAACCACATCTCATCCATACCCACATCACCTCAACATCCACATCACATTTACTGTTGGATTTGTATACTGAAAGCAATTTTGGTCGAGCTTGATACAATGTTTCATGTTACCACTATTACAATCTCCTATCTCGAAATGAATACTTGATTGCATATATCCGTGTCCCTTATCTCATATATAAGTTAGATCATACATGTGTAGAAGATCACGTGTCGTATGATTAGTCGCTTTAATGAGATATAAAAGTTTCACAAATGAGACAACTTGAGGACGAGTTGTCGGTATAGTCGCGGTATAGATAAGAAGTGACTTGACTTGGTTGCTTGTCTATGCCGGTACGCCTCGACGTATCGAAGGATCACGGAGATGAGTTCTTCTATCCGACCGCCATGAAGAACCAAGATCTCGGTGACTTACGATTATCTAAACCTCGATAAGGTATTAGATGAGTATGAGTTGATGACCATCACTTTGACTTGTTACGGGTGAGGGTTATATGTTCTAACCCAATATTCTCCGATCTTGGGTGGTGGCGGTGCTTGTATGTCATGCTAGTTATCTCAGATCGAGTCACCGTATCCGCTAGGATGATGACGCCCCTTAAGGAGCTCAAAATGTTTATTGTACTAAACCCCGCAGTCGAGTTAGCTCAAGCACAATAATAAGGTCGAGGGTACTATTTAATGAATAAAAGATATTAATTATTTTAAGCAATGTAATGCTATAAATAATTAATGGACGCTCGATATCTTAAATACGGGATTCAGAATGTCTAAGTGCAAGTCCCGACTCAACTTCGGTAATAAGGGTAAGTCAACATTTATTCTCTAGTGGCATGAATAAATGTTTATAAATTAATTTATGTTCAATCAACATAAGATAATTAATTTATTTGAGGCCCATCTTTATTCCTTGCATTTGATCCTTTTGGCCCATCCGTGCCCGTAAGCTAGGCAAAATCGACGCCCTATGCTCTACAAGGCAAGGATTTGATTCTCTTTATCCTATAAGGATATTATTATATTTATGGGATATACATAGATCCTTTCCATATAAGATTATGGTAATAATCATTTCCATAAAGGTTTATGGTAATTTCCATACGGGATTATGGTAATTTCCATATGGGATTATGGTAATTTCATATAGATTATGGTAATGCATTATAAATATGAGGTAAGAGATTAAATCTAGGTCAATGATTGATAATCATCATCATTATTTCGAGATTTTGAGGGTTCATCCTTCGAGAGATTTTCAAAATTCTTGAGAACTTGAGGTGATTTTCCAAGCATTCTCCATAGATCGCCCTCACCGACGCTGGAGATCGGGCAACCGGATACACCCGTAAGGTCAGCACGAGTCTCAACCATTCCGCCGATGTATTCAAAGGTAAACACGAAAACCCCAACGTGTTGCAATTAATTATATAGGTGCATGCTAGGTATATAATCAATGTATGGTGAATTAAACATCCAAGATAGATCTCGGGAGAGGCTAAACATAGTTTTTCCTTCAATTGGTATCGAGCCCGGGATCGATATTCGGCTCGCTGGATTAATTCATGTTTGATTATTACGCGCAATATATTAATTGTTGAATCACTGTCTCATCGTGGCTCGCTTTTTATTTTGTCGGATTTGTTTTTCACCACGAAAATCCGTGTTAAATTAGATTTTTTTCCGTAAATCTTATCCGTAAAAGCAAAACGAAGACGAAAGCGCCTAGATCGAGACGACGGAAAATGGGTCGCACGACGCGGCGGCGGCGGCACGCAGGTGTGCACGGCGCCACGGATGCGCCGCGATTTGGCCGAGCCCGCATCCGCTTTTCCACCCGAATCCTATTTTCGACGTGTCCGGTCCGTGCCCGTGCACGTGAGGCCCGTTAATCCGTCCGTGCCTGCACGCGAGGCGCTTTTCAAAGATTATAAAGATCAGACTTTGCAATTCTATGTAATAGATTAGGGCGAGAAAGTGCAGATTCCACGAGGGCCACGATGAACGTTTTTATTTTATTTTTATCGCTCATTGCATGTCGTGGATGTTTAAATTATGCAAGAGCATGCTATGTATGTTTAAATTACGCTGACAAACCTT
Source organism: Salvia rosmarinus (assembly GCA_036937905.1). Lineage (NCBI taxonomy): Eukaryota > Viridiplantae > Streptophyta > Magnoliopsida > Lamiales > Lamiaceae > Salvia > Salvia rosmarinus. Next base: position 28,934,307 of record CM072822.1, on the reverse strand, counting down.
TAAGTGTTTTCGTAATTGATGCGCATAGTAAGCATGCTAGGTTTATCGCGTTTTCAAGCAAATTTTAGAATTTCATGAGCATGTTTTATATGTCGAGTTCTATAGAAAAGCATGCTAGGATTACGTGATCTGCATGGACAAACCTTTTGAACAAAAAGACTAAGCAAGCAAACCGACAAATTAATTTTTAAATTAAAATGTCAAGACCTCCACTTTTTGATCTCTAAACAAAGTGATACGCACTGTGAGTAAACGTCCACACGCGTGGCTTGCTTGCACTGTTTATCATAAGTTTGTTAGATGAGATTTCTAAATAAAACATTTTAAATCTATCGAGTGTGGGAGTTTCATGTAAACGCCCACACGCTGCGGGCTTGCATGTGCGATTTTCATAAGTTCTCTAGAGATAGATATAAAATGAGATAACAAAAGAATTTGAATTGAAGCTGTATGGTCCTAGTGAGTATGCTAATTCTAAGAATGTCATCGTTAAAATGTGGTCATTGCTTAGACATCACCTCAAGTACAACTTCCCACCTAAGTCCCTTCTTGTGATAGTGATGTGGTCTAGTAAGGTCCAATCGTAATTTCATTTGTCATAAGGATAAGTCGATACGGATTGAAATTAAACGACTAAAATGTATATTTTAGTCCGGTCGAGGATTCATGTGTAAACGCCCACACGCGCGGCTCGTATGTGGATTCCTTGGGCGATTGGAGGTTTCAATTAATATTGTTTATCAAAAGGTTACAATATTATTGTTATGAATTATGTGCGATCGTATGCTTATGTGTTTTCATTATCGCTTCGTATATGCCTCTTACACCGATTATCAATATGCTCGCACAAAACCGTTATCCGATCAAAATTTTATCGAGTGGAACGAAACATGGAATATGTTCTTATCAAGAACACATGTTTGTTCTCACTACTCCTAAACCCGATGCCTTGATCGACGATCGACTAATGAGCAATGAGAGTCAAGCGACTTTGGAATAAGTCAAACAATATGGCTAAATGCTATATGATGACTACTATGTCCAAAGGCTTGCAGTACAACATCACCGATGGTAGACGAACCGATATTTGGTCAAGTCTCGAGAGTAAGTTTGGGCAATGGATCGACATCCGCTTCCACACAATGAGAGAAATCTTGGCGTGTAAGATGGAAGAAGGAAGTTCGGTCCATGAACATGTCTCCCACACGACTCATCTCACGGATAGTCTTGATCGGTTGGGAGGAGGTATTGACGGTGGTTAAGGTCGATATCATCCTCAACACACGCCAAGTCTTTTGAGAACTTTCGCGGAATGCGATCATGAGCATGACCGAGTATACACTTAATCGCTGCTCAATGATCTCGTGGGCATGGGAAGGAGTTACGGGCAAGGAGCACATGCCTTGCTAGCACATCTAAGGGCCCAAATTTTCCGCTGCAAAATGGAAAAAAAAGGGCACCAAAGGTGGTAGAGGCAAGGGAAATAGTGGAGTAATGGGAGCAAGAACATGGTCGCCACCGAGGCTCAAGAAGCCAAAGAGAGGGCAAGCTGCTTCATGCGGTAAGACTAGGCATCGAAGGCTAAGTGCCCTATGCTCAAGGCTCAAGGTACGCCGTTTGCTTAGTAACGAAACATGTTTAGCAACTTGTTCTACCCATTCTCGGGTAATAGACACGCGCTGATCGATCATGTTTGTTACACTGTGCGGTTCCACCGACAAGCAAGAGTCGAGTAATGGTAAGATAACGATTCCATGGGCAACGCGCGAAAGTCGAGGCCGTTGTAATCGGAGATGTTACTTTATGTTTTGAGAGAACAGCTTTAGTTTTAAAAGACGCTTATATGTGCGGATTTTCTAGTGAACCTTGTTTCGCTTTCAAACTATTTACTCATGGATATTCTCGTTATTTTTGATAGTGGTGTTTCTATCATAAGAAATGACGGTTATCCGTTGGCGATTTATATAATTCGCTTTATACTATTTCGCAAAACATAATTGTAATAACCCGCAGCTTTTAAAAGCCTAATTACGGTCTTTAAAACCCGTAAAATAAAATTTTGCCGTGAAATCAATCACATATGAAATCAAGTATGATTTCAATTGTTTACAAGGAGTACTGTTACACACTCACCAAGTTAGTGAATGAAAGAAATCGAATGTTTTAACTTTATCTAAGACATTTTAACGTCGAACGATATCGACTATCGAAATGTCACGATATTTCTTAAGCAATCAAGTTTGGAATTATATTCCATTAATAATGGAATATTTTTATAATGAGATTATTTAGTAATTACGACCATTTTAAAATGAGTCGACACGTAACGCTTGAGACGCTTTCTAACGCCAACGCTAGAGATAAGATTTAACGATGGTTTTAATGATCAAGAAACTTTAGAAAATTATTTCTTATGGTATTTTTATGATATTGCAGTACTAATAAGCATTTAATTAATGCTTGAACATTAGAATTGATGAAAATCACATAACTAGTTTCAAAACCCTAATTTTTCGAAATTAGGGTTTTCCTTCAAAATTTATGCTCTTTTAATTATCCTATGCTATAATAATTATCTAAATCATATACCATGGTGTATATACCTATTAATGACATGAAATAAAATTTTAACCTATGATTTAACCAAATGGCCGATAGCCATGTTTTCTGAGCATAGGTCAATTATTTTCTTCCTTTATACTATTTAATTAACCTATGATATTAAATATCATCTAAATTATATTATATGATGTAAATATGTGTGTTTAGTATGGAATTAAATTTCTAATGAACATTAGGCATAAAAGCCGGTACTACACATATGAATACAACAATGTGTGTTTAGTTATATCACACTTACATGCATATATAAATGAGATATATTCATATTTTATCACTAAGACTCCATTATATATATAGATATATATCCTATTTTCAGATTAATGTGTAGGCACTCATGGGAGGCCCACTATCTACATAAAATATTATAGAATGTGAAGAGCCTCTCTGTAAGAGAGAGAGGTCGGACGCGAGCTATAGGAGGAGAGAAGATCAGATTTTCTCATTCCATTCACTTACACACTCAACATTTGATCACACTATCCTTCTCTCTCAACTCTCTACATTTCTCTCAAGAACACTTCTTCTTCCCCATTTTCTTCCCATAGCCGAGAGCTCCCACCTCATAGCCAAACCGAAATTTTTCTCTTCCTTCATATAACACTTAGACACCTTGTACTTTGTTCCATCCATACATAACACAGGTAGGAGCTGAACAAAAGCTTGGTTTTGTTCTCAAACCTTCAAATTTTCAAGAGTAGCCTAGAGTTTTACATGTGTGTTAGATGATCTTAGTTGGTAATTCTTCGCTATTGTATGTGTATTGATGATAAGAAGTATGTTGATTATGTGTTCATATTTTCATGTGAATGCATGTGGGTTTGCCTTTCAAGAAATTTCAATCCATGGCTACAATGTATGCTAGTGATATGAAGCAATGTATTGTGAGTTTTGAGCATGTTTTAAAATTTTATTCAAACATGTATGAAATTCTTCTAAATGGCCGAGACCTATGATAGGTTACATGAGATTGATTTTGTGATTTATAGTGTTATATGTGTTCATAGTAGTTATCTTGAAAAAAATTAGAAAAATTCATGCCCAATTTCTTACAAAAACCGAGAGCATATGGATTTTGTGTAAGCATATGATTTTATTTTTATACATGCAATTGGTTATTATTGACCTATGATGTATTGAGAGTACATACAAATTAATTGGGAATTTTTAGAATAAAACTCTTGCTAAATTGTTGAAATAACCGAACATATATATATAATTATATGTTAATGAATGATTTTTATTTGAGACATGCAAGAACATATAATTACTCTATGATGTTATAAAAGTCTATAGTGATTTAACTAGAATTTTGAAAATTCTATCTATATTTTAAAAAGGGTCAAACATATATATATACATATGTTAGTGTGTAATTTTATTTTGTGACATGCAATGTTATATCGTTGTTCTAAAATGTGTTTTATGCATCTTATGATTTTGTTAAAATTTTGAAGATCAATTACACATTTGTTTCAAAACCACGAGTTACACACTAAATGGTGATGATCAAATGGTCTTTGATGCATATTATGATGTAATGTTGCTACACTATAGTTTATGAGCATGATATATATGTTGAAATTTTTATAAAATATTTAATGTGTAATATGTAAAGGGTCGAGAGTTATATACCATTTATATGGTGTATAAATGTCATATTATGAATTATATGACATAAAAATGTCATGGACTAATGTTTAGACCTTGTAGTAATTTACTTAAATTTTAGAAAAATTGTTGAGCATTTTTAAAAAAAATGCCGAGACCTTATTTAATAATAAGGTGATATTCAAAGATTGTTTGGTTGATCTTATGACATATTAATGACCATAGTGTATATTAATACACTATATAATATTAGAAAAATTTAGACATCATTTGGTAATTTATTATAATTACGAGAATATTTATGATTTTAAGATTTTTAAATCCTTTTAAATCAAGTTTATTAATAAATTATATGTCTAATATTATTTTGGATATATTTAGAAATTTTGGACAAATTTCAAAGATAATTGGTTGAAAACCCAAAATAGCCGTGAGCTATTTTAAAATAGAAATAAGGATTTTAAATCCTTAAATTCATTTTTATAATGAATTATATGTTTAAAATTATTTTTAAACATATTAAAACAGTTTATAAAATAAATCAATTAGAAATTGATTTTCGAAGAATTTAATGTTAAAGTATGACTTAGTAATTAAATTACTAAGAAAAGTCAAAATTGTCGACTTTTGAAATCGACGATCGAAAGACGCTCGACAACACGCTAATATGCGTAAGACGCATCTTTGCTAATGATATCACGTTGATATGGAAGGATTTCATATTTAAAGTCATGAAATCGAAAAACATGAGAAAACATCGGACCATTTACCAAGAAGGGTAAATTGGTCATTTTAACACATATCTCGCTTCTATCAAGAACCAGAAATGTTAAGTTGATATTGTTGAGAAACCAATTAAATTCACTAAGGAATTAATTCAAGCCGATATGAAATATCGAATTTTATTATAGACTGGTAAGTCTCAATCACGAAACGACGCACTAAAGCATCCTTTTATATAAAGCGCGTGATCACGACGCACCAAATTGACGCTGACGAGTAAGGAAAACGCTAAAGACGCATCAATAATTTCCTGTGGGCTTTATTACTAAAATGTAACAACTTTGTCGCTTCTTTTCAACCGCCTTTGTTTACGCATTTTCAACAAATGTTAATTTTTTTAAATGATTACCGCCAAAATGTTTACGCTTTGTGTATCGTATCCTATCCATGTATGATGTGATGTTGATGGGTTATTTCAACTCATGAATGAAAATCGATATCGATCCTATGCCAAGGCTTATACCGCCAGATTAACGTGTACACCGATGGTGACCGCATGTCTCTTTGTAAGGACAATTCCACGGTCGGTCACGGGTCGTAGGCGAGGCTCCTTCACGACTTTCGACTATGATAATGTGATGACAGATAATAAGGATATGGAGTACGCACACCAAGAAAATGCTCACAAACGACTTTTATAAACTCATGAAAATATTTTAGTAAGCACAAGGCATTTTCAAATAAAACCTCAGGTCTTTACCACTATATCAAAGTAGTAATTAAACGAAATGAAATGTTTTCGCATAAGTCCACCGGGTACAATTTTGTACTTAGCCCCGCATGTTTGTTTTAAATGTGCAGTCGAGCTCTGCTGTCGTGATGGATGAGTGTTGAGAAAGCCATATGTCCTTGATGTTCATTAGAATGGATAACCTCAATACATATCGCCATATATATATATTCACACACTTTCCACGCAACTCGAACTGCTTTTATTTTCATGCCGGATATTATAATAACGTGAACTATGAAGTCCTTCGATCGCCATATCCTTCGATCCGATGGCTAACCCTTTGAACCGAAATGTTAGAAGTGTATGTTAAATCTTAAGTTCTATATTCTCATACGACATGTCCTATCGCGACAATGTCCGTATCCTCGAATACTATTCTTAGTATTAGTCCGCCACCCGGTCATCCCGAGCTGGTCGCGACAATAATACCTATAACTATGTTGCATCTTCTTCAAACCCTAGAAAGAGAAAGTTTTTCAGAAGATGACACCATTTCTCTCGGCATCTTAGATCAGGTCACATCATCTAAATAGATCCAAAGACTCGCTAAGAATGGAGCGTTGGGTAATCTCACGCTATTCCATTCCCATCTGCGAATCCTCAGATAGAAGGTAAGATGTCGACTGACCTTCAAAGCCAAGGGTTATAGAGTCAAGAAATGTTAGAGTTAGTCCATTCTCGACCTGTGTGGACCGATGTCCACACAAGCTCGTGAGGGTACAGTATTTGTCACTTTCATCGACGACACTAAGGTACGGATACGATACACCGCTCACCGCAAGTCCAATGCTTTGAGAAATTCAAAGAGTTTAATGCGAAGTGAGACGTAAGCTTGGTAAGAGTATCAAGTCATCATGTCCGATCGCTGTGGCGAATACCTCAAGAACGAGTTCATGGACTATCTAGTGAAGTATGGGATTACCTCCCACCGATTTCACCGGCACACCACAAGAAATGGTGTGTCGAGCGAAGAAATAGGACTCTTTGGAAATGGTTAGATCAATGATGAGTTATGCAACATTACCTATTTCGCTCGGGGTATGCCTTAGAACGGCGGCATACTTGCTAAATCTAGTACCATCCAAGTCGACGAAAAGACCCCTTCGAGTTGTGGTTTGGGCGCAGCCCGCTTAAGCCACATAAGGATATTGGGCAACCAAGACACACGGCCGAACAAGAAGGTCGATGTTGGAGGCTAGATCCCACGCAAGGTCGCTTATCGATATCCTAGAGGAACGAAGGTGGTTTATTCTATAGTCCTATGATCGAAAGGTCATTATTCGCCTAATGCCCGATTCTTAGAAGAGGACTACATGAAAATCATAAATCCAAAGTTGAAATCATTCTTCAAGAATTAGAAGATGATCGATTCCACCACCGATTAGACCAAAGGTACGAGATATCGAGTCTAGTGGGAGGATCGACACCGTATACTTCAAGAAACCCAAGTGGGTCGAGTTCCACCGAGATACCGACCGCATAAGTGGTACCTACCAAGCAAGTTGTGCAAGATAGAGAACCACATGTTATCAGACCCACTGCTGCCATCAGGCTCGTAGTGCCTCGTCAGTGGTGGGAGGTTGTTCGTCAACCCGAGCGATGTATGTTCGTGGGTGAATCTTCTGATTTAGTCCTCCAAAACGAACATGCAATAATCGACCCATGGACGACAAATGAGGCGATACAAGACAATGATGCAAGATCATGGAACTTACGTTGACGAGGTGGTAAAGTCCTATGGATTTACCCGCTGCCTAGCGAGAGTTGTGTGTATCGCTTAGATGTCAACGTAATGTAGTATTTCAGACTTTACGTGATGACATTCTTCTATTGGCAACAATGTGAAGTTGTTATCGACGAAAGAGTTGGTTATCCAATCGCTTTCAAATGAAAGACTTAGGAGATGCGTACATTCTCGGGATCAAGGTTTACCGAGATCGCAAGAGAAAATGTTGAGCTTATCTCGTGCGCCTTACATTGATACACTGTGATTACTCGCTTTAGTATGCGCATCACAAGAAAAGATTGCTACCTTTCCCATATGGCGCTCCTTTATTCAGCGGGCGCCACCCATGATCGCAAAGAAGATAGAGGAATGAGACAAGTTTCCACGCTCGTCAGTAGGAAGTCTCATGCATGCAATGCTATGCACGAGGTCGATATACGCTATCACGCGCGGGCATAGTGGTTAGATATCGCCTAACCTCGACAAGCTCATTGACCGCAAGAAAGCATATACCTGGCACCGAAAAGGACTCGAGATTATAAAGCTAGTTTACCATGCAGATAGTCTAATGCCTTCGTTATACTGCACTGGATTTCCAAGTCGACCGTGATAAGAAAAGTCTACCTCGCACTATGTGTTTACCTGGGAGTGTGGAACCGTATCCCATGCGAGTGCAAAGCAGCTATGCATTGCGGACTCTACCATGGAAGCTTAATATGTAGCCGCCGAGGTCATGCTATGAGGCAGATGGTTCAAGAACCACCCTCACGGATCTAGATGTGGTACCGGTTGCCCATGAGTATCATGGTTTATCGTGATAACTCGTGCAATGGCAAACTCAAGGAACCACGGATCCACAAGGCAAAAACACATAGAGAGAAAGTACCATGTCATACGAGAAATCGTTAGACGATGGGACGTGCCGATTGCAAAGATTGATACAATGGATAACCCAGCTGATCCATTCACGAAAGCTCGCCGCAATAAGTCTACATCTGGGACGCTAGAGGACTCAATTGCTAGATGGCACCCACTTAGAAAGGAAACTTTTACAAGGGGGTACAAAGTGATGGTTTTGTTTGTAATAGCTAGTAGAGACACATTATATACTAAAAGTTTCTTTAGTATAAGTGGGAGATTGTTGATTTGTATACCGAAAGCGCTTTTGGTCGAGCTTGTATACAATGTTTCTCGTCACCACTATTACAATCTCCTATCTCGAATGAATACTTGATTGCATATATCTGGTCCCCTTATCTCATATATAAGTTTGATCATACAAGGTGTAGAAGATCACGTAAGTCCGTATGATTGGTCAAGCTTAATGAGATATAAAAGTTTCACAATTGAGACAACTTGAGGACGAGTTGTCGTATAAAGCTATGCAAAATCGCGCCCCTATGCTCTACAAGGCAAGGATTTGATTCTTTTATCCTATAAGGATATTATTTTATTTATGGATATGCATATATCATTTCCATATAAGATTATGGTAATAATCCTTTCCATAAAGGTTTATGGTACTCCATATGGGATTATGGTAATTTCCATATGGGATTATGGTACCTTCCATATGGGATTATGGTAATTTCCATGTAGGATTATGGTAATTTCCATGGGATTATGGTAATTTCCATATGATTATGGTAATGCATTATAAATACGAGGTAAGAGATTAAATCTAGGTCAATGATTGATAATCATCATCATTATTTTCGAGAATTTGAGGGTTCATCCTTGAGAGATTTTCAAAATTTTGAGAGCTTGAGGGTGATTTTCCAAGCATTCTCCATAGATCGTCCTCACCGACGCTGGAGATCGGGCAACGGATATAGTCCGTAAGGTCAAAGCACGTAGTCTCGATCCATTCCGCCGACAGATTCAAAGGTAAACACGAGAAAACCCCAACGTGTTGCAATTAATTATATAGGTGCATGCTAAGTATATAATCAATGTATGGTGAATTAAACATTCAAGATAGATCCTCGAGAGGGCTAAACATAGTTTTTCCCTTCATTTACCTCACGAAACTCTTACCATGCCGTAACACATGAAACCAAGATCACATCAAGCTCACATAACCTCATAAAACATCAACAAATGACACATACCTCATCCCATTTTTAAATGGCAATTTCACCATGGAGTCGAGGTAGTTGTACTCGACAAATGCTTTAGAAGAACATGTTCTAAACACTCAATTTCAAGAATGTACAGATATAAAGCAAATGAACCGCTTCGATATCAAACAACTATAGATAGACACCCAAAGCCGTGAAAATCGCCTGACATTACTGTCACGCCTCTAATTCCCTAGGGGGCAAGCGGATGTCACGCTGGGTGATTAAAGTGGGGCAAAGCGGGAAGAAGAGGGTATTCATAAAGCATACATAATAAGAAGATATGACCATAAAATCGGCAGATCTCCTCTATAACTAGGACACATCCTATGTGAGGTAGCAAACAATCCACCAACATAATTATATCGAAATCATAACTTCAATGAATGTGATCATGATTAAATATTAGTAATGCAGAAAACAAAATAGCATTACATATCGCCGACTAGACCGCCACAACCACATAGCACGCTCTTATCGAGATTCATAGCATAATAACAACATAGCTAACCTTGTTCCCAATCAGAGAGCAAAATAAAAGGGACAAGAATACATCAACATCAGAATACGTATATATAACACAACATCATGGAAGCAGAAGGCATGGAAGAACCCGTAGCTCAACCCCTAAGCGTCGCCCGCCCAGCCCTTCTCCATCAGTGAAAAACATTTGAAAAGATTTTGGGATGAGTACTAGCACACCCCTGGGTTTTAACATAAAACAAAATCCATGATGCCAGAGTTCAGAGCACTTACCTTAGAAGGTTTATAACGTAAACCCACTTCTAAGTAAGCAAAAGAGATTTTTCTTTTCTATACCGACCCATTATCGCTTTCTCCCATCATAGAACCACGGCTCAGATCCGATGTAAGATAATCGTCGGATAATCGAGTACGCCGACCTCTCGCCAACCACGCCACATCATTGGTTATACCCATCTCGACACGATTGAGGCACATGAACCGTGAATGCCATGCCGTAATCTCACCAATCGATCCCAACGGCTTCTCGACGAGTCACCGCAGTCCGACTCCAAATTTTCGGATCGACCATCTTGTGGTGCCATGCGGCTCGTCGTGAGGTACATCATGATGCTCATCGTAGCTCGCCGTGGAGCCCATCTTGTGTCTCGCATGGGAAGTGGAGACAATGCTCGCCCAAGGCCAGGACCGTGGAGTACGCGCATATTGTACCAAAAAGAATTTCAAAGTCAGCCCTGTATGAATGAAACTATCAAAACAACGCCAACCCAAAAAATGCTCAATATAGATCCCCAAACTTCAACTTAGTCAAATTATTTCTATATATTATCATATGATCTTGCAAGACAACACAAATGGGAAACACACACACCAAAATTTGCAAAATTGACGCTCTGGCGAATTAGCGACTACACCGCGGTCGCGAGGTGGTCGCGAAGGTCACGATCGCCAGACGTAAGAACGCGGCATAATACACAGCGCCGCTCAGATCCAAGACATCCAGCCGTCAAGGAAAGTAGGTCACCGAGCACGAGCGTTGATTTTTCAAGGCTATTTCTCAAATTTTAACCCAAATCAACAATGGTAACATTAGACTAACAATATAATGCGGTATAAACGTTAATAAACCTATCATTGGACAAATCATGCTCAATCATCAAACAAATCTAACAAAATAAGCCCTAGTCTTCTCAAATTTAATTAAACCCACTTCAATAGATAAATGGAACAAATCCTTCCAAATCATGCTCAATAAATGTAAACCCATGAAGAATGAAACAAATATAGCATACCTTGAGTGGATTTGATGGAGAAATGCAAGAAAATTGGGGAAGAGAGGTGCTTTGGGTGCTTGAGGAATGGTTGCCTTTTTCGTAAAAAACGTGTGTGTGTAGGTTACAAGTTTGGGGAAAAATAAGCGTTAAACGCTGGTCACGAAGTCGGGCGCAGTCAGACGCTGGTCGCGACGTGATCTCGCGGTCGAGCTCACGATCGCGAAGCTTGGTCACAGCCTCACCGCCGTAGTTAACGCTCGCCCAAATTTCGCTACACCTCACGACTGCGGTCGCTAGGTACTTAATTTTTATTTTTATTTTAAAAGAAAGCTATTAAAACTTGGGATCTCACAAAACAACAGACACGACACAAAACAAAGAAACACAACCAAAACAAAACGAAAACAACAAACACATAAAAGATGTAAAGTCTGTCATACCTCCCAACCAAGGTTAGAATTATTGTCGCTAGCTCGACGGCACTCTCTTATCATGGTTCGCTGAGCTTGGTCACCCCTGACTTCCGACCCAAGTGTGACTTGAAGTAGATTTGAGGTACCAGCTGCTCACTTTAAAAATGTTGCCCCCAGTCTAGAGTTCAGAATCCCATCGGCAAGTAACTGCAACGTGATACGGCCCCACCATCTCGACTTGAGCTTCCCGAATAGACTTTTAGTCGAGCATTGTAAAGCAAGATGTCATTACCCGGCGAAAACTTTGGCACGAATGGAGAGATCGTGGAATTTCGAGCTCTTTCCTCAGACATCCGAGAATTTCGAAAGCTTCATTCCTCCACCAAGCTCCAACAATTGGTCACTTTCATCATACCGCCTCCTCAAATCCATGTCGATTCTCCTCGTGTCCAATATGCTTTGTGTCCAATTCAACCGTAAATGGCGTGATTTACCAAATACCATTTGATATTGAGATAACCCAATGGGAGCTTTGTAACGCAGTCCGTGAAACCCAAAGAGCATCATCCAACCGCTTGCCCAATCTCATCGCTCGAACAACCGATTTAAAATCGCTTGATCTCTCGGTTGGTGAGCCCACCTGCCCGCTTGCTTGTGGATGGTAGAGGTGACTCACGCTCATTAACCATATTTGGCTAGAACGCCGTTTAGCCACTTATTATTAAAATGCTAATTCCATCATCGATCAAAGCCCCTGACTCCAAATCGAGTCGAATGTTCTGTGAAGGAACTGATCACTACCTGGAGTCGCTCGTGACAAAGGAAATCGCCTACCCAACGGAAACGACTCCACAAAGAAGCAAGAATGTACGTAACCAAGACATGGGAACGGACCCAGAAGTCGCAATTCCATACGCCAAATAGTTCCACCTCCATGATGGTTTCTTGGCATCTCGCCTTTCTTAGTGACATTCCCACTTTCGACAACGATCACAACTTTGCATAAAAGATTGGCAATCTTGAAGATCAAGGCCAAAAGAATCCATCAGGTAAATCTTGTCACTGCTCGCCACCGCAAATGGCTCCAACAACGAACTATGGCACTCGGGATTATGTTCTCCCATTCTCTTGGGGAACGCAGCGACGACGTACCATCGGCACATCGGCGGCAGAGATGAGGATCGTCCCCAATAATAGAACTTAACATCGTGAGAAACTTCTTTTTCAAATGACTTCGCATCGATGGAGGTAGAACCCAATCACCAAGTAATTTACAAAATCAGCAGATACCATGGTGTGCATCGATGACGCCCAAGATGTGCCTGTCTCGAAAGTTCTCCTCGATGCCAATCTTCTTATCCTCTCCTTCGATCAAGCTTCCAATCGCGATGTTGGTCGGCTACCACATTTTGCAGTCTTTCATCTTTAATTTCCATGTCAAACTCTTTGAAGAAGGGATCCATCTCACCATCTGGCTTTGAATCTTCGCAATAGACGACTAATCGGCATGGTCACAGGTACGCATGTGGTGCTCACCAAATAAGGTCTAAACTTATCGAAAAGCATAGACCACAACAATTAATTCCTTCTGTGGTGGTGTAGTTCATTTGAGGTAGGCCCAGAGTCTTACTTGCATAATAAATGACTCGAAAAGCTTGTCTCGCTTTCGCCCCAATACAAAGACCGATCGCCCAATCACCGCATCACATATTATGGTCGCCGAATGGTCGACTCCAATCAGAGACCAAAACTCGAGTCGAGATCGTGCTAACTTCAATTTCTCGAACGCCTCCAAACACTCATTTCAGGAACACGATCTCATATCTTCTCGAGCAATCCACACAACGGCTTCGTGATCGCCGAGAAACTTTGATGAACCTTCTATAAAACCCACATGACCGAGAAAACTCCTCACAAATTTGACATTTGCAGAGCGGAGGTAGTTTCGATAGCTACTATCTTTGCTCGATCCACTTCCAAACCCTCGTCGAGACTTTGTGACCAAGCACTATACCTTCCTTCACCATGAAATGGCACATCTCCCAATTGAGAATAAGATTCGCCTCTCACATCTTTGCAAAGACTTGTGACAAATTATGGAGACAATGGCTCGAATGAAGAGCCAAACACGAAAAGTTGTCCATAAAGACTTCCATAATATTCTTGATCAACCCATGGAAGATGGACATCATGCACCTTGAACGTGGCGAGCATTGCACAATCCAAACGGCATCGCTATAGGCGAAAACTCCATACGACACGTAAACGCCTGCCTTGCGCTGATCTTCTGGCGATGGCAATGATTGTACCTCTAATATCCATCGAGAAAATAGTAGAACTCATACCCCGCCAGTCCGCCCAACATCCGATCAATAAAGGGCGTGGAAAAATGGTCTTCCTCGGTCGTGTTCGTAGCACGATAGTCGATGCAAACCGCCATCCTACGAGTCTTGTTGCCACAAGCTCGCTTGTCTCATCTCCGATCACCGTGATACCCTCTTTCGATACCACTGAGTGGCTAACCACTATCCGTTTGATACGGCATAGATCATGCTCTGCCTAAGAGCTCAAAGACTCTTTTCCTCGACGACTCTTGCATTGCCGATTCAACAAGGCTGAGGTTGCACCTTTCGCTTATATTCATTCTCAACAGATCCGATGTATGCAAATCGAGGGTCAATTTCGATATCGAAATCGCCCACCCAATCGCAGACTTATACCGCCAAGACAACCACGCTTTCGCGCTTCCTCATCCGTCAAAGCCAAGATATTATCACCGGCACGCCTCATCATCGCCTAAGAATGCATACTGGGTGGTCCGCAACTCTTTCAACTCCATCTGGTGTAGTCTCTTCCTTCTTCACCACGGCCCCCTCTCTCCAATCGGCTTCCTCACATCTAAATAAGGCACCACCTCCTGAGGCCTTCGACTTCATCGATGGACTTAAGATACTTAAAATCTCATCACACGCCCATCAAGGTCTCAAGGTGAGAAAATTGAGTTCTCATACAAAACTCCACCCATCACTGATTGAAAAGCGAGGCGATATGCTCTATAACTCGGCTAGCCTTCCATGGTCTTCGCCGCCGTTTCATAGCATCGTGATATAGAGATTTTTATCTCCTCGCCGCTGACTCAAGGTGAGATTCCATCTGCACGCTCATCGCTCGCTCGCCGTAGCTAGAATGGTCGCCCGAGAATAAGAGCGTATTCCTCATCCTCTCGCATATCGAGAACAACGAAATCACCAAGATGAAATTAACTTTCACGAGCACGCCCTCCACTATCCCTTTCGATAAGTCACCGATGTGTCCGCCATCTCAAGAGCTATGGTGGTCGGCTTGATCTCCTAATCTCCAATTGCTAAAATGGACAACGCATCGATTGATGCTTGCCCCAAATCACACGTAACCTCGAGAATGTCCGTCCTCCACGACACATGCTATGGTGAAGTCGCTCGATCTTTCGCTGAGCAAAGAACTCTTTGCGAAGACAAGATCGCACTTCGAGATGATTTATCGCCCTCGAATTTTCCAAGCTTTTTTATCGGGCAACGGCATCCTTCAAAACTTCACGAACCCGCATATCTCAAGTGCATCAAGCAAAGGAATATTGACGTGCACCTTTTCGAACATCTCCATGAACTCGGTCAACTTCTCATCGATTGACTTGGCTAAACGGTTGGAAACGAATCGAGGCACGACGCCGTAAAATTTCTTCACGGTCATTTTCGCTGATCAGCCTCACGACTGCAAAGCGGTCGCCAGCAAATGAACACCATCTTTCTTCATCTTCGCGGCACATGCCGCTTCCGCGCTTAGTGTGCGCCTCAAGCTTCAGACGATTGCCGCACCGCTGCTGCAGACTGCTACGACCGCCAGGTCGTCAG
This sequence comes from Salvia rosmarinus, assembly GCA_036937905.1. Classification (NCBI taxonomy): domain Eukaryota; kingdom Viridiplantae; phylum Streptophyta; class Magnoliopsida; order Lamiales; family Lamiaceae; genus Salvia; species Salvia rosmarinus. Next base: position 28,918,655 of record CM072822.1, on the reverse strand, counting down.
CCAGTCCTCCGATCGACTTGTGGCGGCACGTTGACTTGTTACGCTCACGAACCGCCTCGCCAACTCCACCGTAGTATTCTCGCGCCGGCTCATGGTCGCGAGCTCGGTCCACGAGATCCTCTCTTGCCCGCCACCGCTCATTTCCTCGTGACTTTGATAAGCTCGCCCACCCTCAATCGAATGGCATTACGTTGATTTTTGTGGTTTACCTCCAGACATTTTTCAAATCGTTCGACTTAGTGCCGCCCATTCTCACAGCGGCTATCCGAATTTATTCGATTCTCCATCATCTTCACGTGCTTTCCCATAGCCGCCACAAGGGACTCCAAATGATTAATCTTCTCCGCCTGGTGTTGCTCATAAACGACTCGATTGTTGTTACAATTGTTGGTTGCTTACAACCAACCATCGCATCATGTCCTCTGACTCGCTTTCTTCGCTCGAATCACCCGCTCGAATCGAGAAATCCGGCGAGGTCATTGAAAATTATTTGTCATGCACGAGAAATTGGGTGATTGCTGTTCGGATTGTACCGGATTCCCCTGTGACTCGCTTGTTCCTCCGATTGATGTAATTCACGCCCTCACTTCATTCATCTCCTCGGCAAAGATTTATCCGAGCCACGCCTTTTCCTTTCCTTTCTTTCTCAAATCGCTTCTTAACAAGCGAATCGCCCATAATATTATCGATTTCAATCACCTTCAACTAGGTAGCCTTCACCACCGGTGTCCTTCCATCGCCATCGATAACCGCTGGCCGCCATCTTTCTATGATGCGGCCGGGCCTCGCCTACACATCTGCTCAATAAGCAACCCCCACCGACGCCAACAATACCTCGTGAGGTGTCACCACCAGAAACTGTGTAACTGGCCGCCCTCGAAATCCATGTCAGGCACCTTCTCAATAGGCCCTCAATCTTTCCCATGACTAATAAAGATTCATCTCCTAATCGAGAGTGGGAAATCTCCTACTATGATCTTCTCGTGTTTTAGCCGATGGAAAGTACTTTGAGAGGAATTTCACGCACTGCCCAACCGTTGACGTCTCGTATTTATCTAAGGTCTGAACCGCCCTTTGCTTGATTTCGCAGAAAATCCGAACATGCGATCCGGATTGTGTCTTGTGGCACCCCATTCTGCTTGATGGTGTCACAAATGTCGAGATATGTCTCGAGACGGGCATTCGATCCTCCGTGACTCCTCCTCCGAACTCGCTTCCTCGAACTATGCCGATTAGGGCCGGCCACCAAAATTGTTAGCATTTACTGGCCCCATCCGCCTCCTTGAAATTGCTCTGTAGAGGTCTCGTACATATAATTCAACGGCTCGCTTCCCGAGCAGGGGACAACGAGTCCCATAGTCGCCAATTGGCGCCGCATTGTGAAATCCGCTAACAAAGGCAGCCATTTCCTGGAGGAACGCCTGCTATTCTCGATTGTTCGACGGCCATTGCCTTCTTCTTGCCCGCCTCCTTCTCCTTTTAGAATTTTCGATTTCCTGATCAAAGTAGTCTGCGAGGTCCCTGACCTTGTGAACATAAACCACCGAGAAAAGAAGGAAATCGAATGGCAAGAAATAAAAATAATAAAATAAAAGTACAACTTGAATTAATAATTCCAAATTGTCAAGTTATTCCTATATGATCTTAACAACTTCAAGTAACGCGCCTAAAATTTGATCGCTCACTTTTCTAACACGAAAAGGTGTAAGTATAGGGTAAGCTAAGCATCGTATCCATGTGGATTGTAATGCGAAACACGTGGTTAACCCAACAAGGATTCATCATTATCCAAGCAACATAAAAGGTTTGGTAAGATTTTAGGCTTCGACTTCAATCCAAAACATGTAGACAACAAAATGTAAAATAAAATAAAGCAATAAACACTGGATGTTAAAATAGAGACGGACGACTAACCCTGTGGATGCATTAATCCTATCCACAACGTATGTTTATCCTCGTCCTATTAACCAATTTTTAATCCGCATAAGATGGAAGATCCCATATATAACCGATAATTTCTCGTTATTTATTAAAAGCTGCTGTCAGAGATTACTAGTTTTCCTATTATCATACGCCTCTAGTGAAACAAGCAACCCAAACGGATCACAAAGAATATGCTTCCTACGAATATCCTATCTCAACCACGACTCAAGGCTCATTCAGATTATGCATTCGAGATCGATCGACAATTAATACATTACGTAATTAACCGACAACTAGATATGCATCAAGATTGATCGAAATCAACACATATAAATAAGCACAATCGAATCACGAATCAATGCTCGACAGAATTAGCGATAACAGAATCACAACATATAGGATCGAATCATGCAAACCCTCAGATTAGAACGAAAACCAGCTGACATAATAAACGGAATAAAATACGACGAACCATAAAAATGTAAATTAAATATATAAACCCGTGATGAAGCGTTGATGAACAATCGCTGGGCTTGAATCCCAACCCCAAAAACGGAAAATTGTGAAAGATTGTCCCATCGAACGCTCCGGATCGAGACAAAACGCATAACCAATGGAAGAACAATGATTAAATCAACTCTAGAATGAAAATAGAGGAACCTAAAGCTAAAAATCTGGAAAACTTATGAAAACTGAGTAAAAGAGGCTCGAATCGAGGTCCAAGTTATGCGAGGTGTTACATATATAGGCACACCCCAAACCCTAATTTCTCCTTCTCGCCACCGGACTGATCACCCTTCGCGATCGCTAGGTATGTCTCACACATGCTTCGCCTCGCCGCCTCCTCCGCCGCTCACACTCTCGCTGACCGACTAGCGGTCACAGCCACTACCGCGAGAAATCATCCAAGAGTTTTCTACTGTCTTCGCCGGCACGAGATCCGCTGTCACAAGGTCATTGCCCTCGCTGGTTGCCTAAGGCCAGCCCTAATGACCGCCAGGTTGGTCGCTAGAAATAGGCCGATGTGTATTTCGCTCGCTGCCGCTCCTTGCTTCGATTTTCAACATATGGACCTACACAACACCAAAAGAACACCCAAGAGCAAGATCTCTAGAAATAGATAAAACATTAAGAATCGATACGTAAACTATTAAACGAGCTAAACTCATCTTCAAATATCAACTATAAACGTAAAACGCGCATTATCACTCAAAGACCAATCACGGATGCAAGCCAAGATCGGCACGGGCGCCTCCGACAACTTCAACTTGGGCACCCAAAGACCGGACGCTGCACTCTCGAGAACTTCAACTGGGTACCAAATACGGACGTACGCCTGGCGACACGACGCCCAGCACCGGACGATTCCAAAGGCAACACGGCCTTCTCGAGCATGTCCTCTGATAAGGCACACCAAAGACCGCTACATCGAGTCCGCTATTGGCTTTTATGTACAAATGCTAAACGCAACATTAACTACACTAAACGAAAACGAACATGATTCCAATAAAAGATATTCTAAACTAAACGAATAGGAACCAAATCGCCTAAAACAAACAAAGAAAACATAACAAAACATGCAAAACAACTCCCACACTTAACTCTTTGTTTGTCCTCGAGCAAATTTTAGCAATTGAAAAGAATGGTACACATCAAATCAATGCTTCAAATAGAATCAATCACATATTCCTCTTTTCAATGCATCTTAATAATATAGTTCTCAATATAACGATCCTCGCTCATCAATACAAACATGTGACTTGTCATAGAATAACTCAGGTTTCGACTCAAATATGATTTCGTAAATCAATATACAACTCACATGGTTCCCTTTAATGTAAGACATCCCAATGAAAAATAAATAAAACATGTGGAACTTAAAACGATTATAGACAATAATCGTTAGGTGAAACCTTCAAGTGATACACTTAGTATCCTAACGTAGTTATCTATACCCATAGCATAGAGTCTCCATTCTAGAGACAACACAGCAAGAGGGTAGAGCCCCTTATTCGAATTTTAAGCCCACTTATTTCACAACATCACTTCAATTATTTTCAGATTTCTTTTTCTTTTTCTTTTTTTTTATGGAAAAATCATACAAGATAAGGGTACCATGTATGAAGTATATAACAACCGATTACACACATTGTCTAATCATAACTTCCTAATCACGTCCCACAGTTCAAATTGACACATAAGTTTTATCACACTAAAAACCATATATACCAAGACGAAATGAAATTCAGATCAAAATATAATTAATTCAACTTAAAGCACAATTCTTCACGCACCATTTATTTCAAGAATATAAAATCATCTCTGATCCAAACAAAAAGCTAAGGACTAAACAAAAATGACAAAATGCAAACAAAATAGAAAATGGAACCCTCCACACTTAAAACAGGCAAGGTCCTCATTGCAGATAAATATAAGAGTAGAGTAGAGGCGACTTCCCTGAAAGCGAAGAAACGGAATGGCGGGGCATCTAACACGAAACAAAACCTACAAAAACAGCAAACAAAGACAAGCAAAACAACAAAAATAAAACGACGCACACAAAAATAGAAAAACACATACACTCCAATAGTGATGAATCACTATTGGTCAGACGGCGGTGGTGGAGGTGAAGCGCCATGAAATATGGTCCAAGTTGCTCCATCGAGCCTCAAGGGGCAGCCTTTACCGATTCTCGCCAATCATCTCGCCGATTATACTGCTCCAATACCGGTTCCGTCCGCTATGCCATAATTGATTCTATTCGTCAAGACGTTGATTTTGCTGATCAAAACGAGAGTAGATATCTTGACGAAACTCTATCCAGTGGCCGGCTAACTCACTCCTAAACTGTCACAGCTCTTCACGTATGGAATTATACCCTTGCCTCGATACACCTTGCTCAAAAGGGAACAAAGGATGATTGGGATCGGCGTTGCTCTGAACGGGCTCTGTATCCCCTCCTGCTTCGGTATGCTGGTCGCCTTCATCATTGGATGCAAGAGTAGTATCAAAAATGGCTATATCACCCGAAGGTGCATAAGATGGTCCTACACCTGCTGCTTGGGCTTCTGCGAGCTGCGCATGCATATATCTCTTCACGTAGTTCCTCAACTGATGAGGTATAAGAGTTATCTCGTTATATGCAAAAGGGACGTCAAGCTCACTAAGGTCAATCATCTTAGGTCATATCGATCTTGCCCAGAATATGTGTTCCTCATTATTAATTATCCCTAAATGTACCGATAGCCCAAAGAGGATTCGACACAAGGTCACCGATATTTCTTACGCCACGAACTAGCCGCAAGTGATCCTAAATGAAGAATGTCTGACAAACCTTCGTCTTCTTTACTACGCATGTGAGCAAGAAGACCTCAGAAGATTGACCTTGTCTGGCCTCGCCATTTTCGAAAACATTGAATGCGATGAATTTATGTACTATTGCCAAAGTCGCATTCTTAATAAATCCACTGGCATTCCAACCGACGACCGCTTGTTAAACCCCGATAATTCCAAATGCCTCTCTCGACATTGAATGATCGAGGTACACCACGCACCAAGTCGGAAATCCAAACACCCTTCATGATACGAGTACATACAAGATACTCGCCCAAGGCATTTACTGTGTCATAGTATCTATCATCATCAAAATTCATCAGGCAATAAAATTCAACCAATAACGGAGAATAATCAGCAATTCCATCATAGCATATTGTTAAAGCCTAAATTTTTAAATATTTCTTAATTCGCCCTCAAGACCCAAGCTTTGCATCAATTGCCAATTAAATACACGCTGAGGAAGTTATATCTCATGGATAAACGATTTACGAAGAGTACCTTCCATGATTATAGACGGAAAAGCGGCCGAGTACATTATGCCGATGTCTTCACGGTTTCTCTATAGGAACATCATCATCTCGTGGATGACGGAAGCTAGATCCGGCAGCTTGTTTAGTTCAAACCATGTTGATATGCGCATGCAGCCGACATCGACCAACGTGAAGAGAACTCCGGACGGGGGCTGAGCACGGAAGGGAATGCCGGATTCGTCGAGCTGGACTGGGTCAGGAGATGTGCCCCGACGGAGGAGCGACCGCCGGATGGAGAGAGAAATGGGTGCTTTGTCAAATGCCGGACGCAGAAGGGTACGGCGCTGGCGCCGCGCGCTGAAGAACACAGAGCGACGGAATAGGCTAGTATGAAGGTTAGGGGGCGGCACCGAGGGTGAGCCACGGACGAAGAAAGAGGCGAGGCCGGGGCCGAGGCACCGAGGTCGAGCACCGACGGAGGAGAGCGGGTGTCGATCGACGAAAGCGGCAACCGACGCAGCTGGGCACGATGCCGATCGAACGCACCGGACCGGAGAGAGCGGCGCGGGCGTGGTGTTGAAGAACACGGAACACCGGACGGGAAGAGAGATGACGCTAGACGCGGCGTTTGGAGTGCAGTGACGAGAGACCGAAAGGCTCTGGAGAGATGGAAACGCATGCTCTACGGGAAATGAGAGATGCAAGAAGAGAGAGAAAGGTTAGGGTTAGGTTACGCAGCTCTTTAAATAATGAAAATAATAACTAATATATTTTTTTTAATTAATTTTTTATTATTAATGGACCCAGCGCCGGTTTCATGGCGTCCGGCGCTGGGTCACCTTCTCTGTCCATTTATGTATTTGCACCCACTGGCCACCAAGGTCCGGCACTGGTGAACTCTCCGATTCACGCTGATTTCTTCAATGGTACCCCAAGATCGGTTTCAAAGTCCGACGCCTGGGTACCCTCCGACGTAATTTTGAGAAAGTGCCGCAATGCTGGCATGCGTCGGGTTTTGGGTCCCGATTCTCACGAAAACGATAGTTCCACACCTGGTTTTTGTTGTCCATACACCCAAGACTCATAGATATATAACTCCTAATCCTGCACCACACAAAACCAAAACAAAGACAAAAACACAAACAAAACAAAATCAAAAGAAAACAAGAATAAAATATAAAGAAACGTGGTTGCTTTCCATTTAAGCGCTAGTTTTACCGGCTACCAGTCTCGACCATTAATCCTTCATTCTAAAATCGCTTCGAGTCTTATCGACTCCGCCCATCACATTCGGTGTTCTTCAATATACAACTTTACACGCTGTCCATCGACTTGGAAAGATTTCTTCTCATCACGATTATACAATTTCACCGTCTGCATGGAAACACTTCTTCTATCTCGTGATAGACCACCCTCCGCCTCCAAGCTTCCCGAAATAGTCTCAACCGTGAATTAAAAAGAAGCACTTTCATTCCAGTTGAAGATCTTTTTTCACCAACTTTATCATGGATTCTCTCACCTTCTCCTTATACATTCGAAAGCATTCTCATAAGCTTCATCACGCAGCTTTCAAGTTCGTATAACCCAGAAGTCCGTTTCTTTCCAATTTGAGACAAATCCAAATTCACATTCCTAATCACCCAATATGCTTTATGTTCAATCTCAACCTAAGATGACAAGACTTACCATAGACCAACTTATAGGGCTCATCCCTAACAAGGTTTTGTAAGTCGATCGATATGCCCATAGAGCCTCATTCGCTTTAGTTGCCCAATCTTTCTCGACGGTTTCACCATTTTCTCCGTAATCCACTGATTTGCTTGTTGCTCATCTCGGTCATTCTCAAGTTTGAGGATGATATGGTGTTGCTACTTTGGAAACTACATTCTTCTTTATCAATTTCAAATAACTTATTACGTAGTGTTCTCCATCACTAATTATAGCTCGAGGAAATCCAAACCCGCAAAGAATATTATCCCGCACAAACTTGATGATAATATTAGCATCACATGTCCAGTAGGAATCGCCCACCCATTTGGACACATAATCTACAAAGAAGAAGAATATACTAAACCCACAAGACTTTGAAAAGGACCCATAAAATCAATGCCCCACACATCAAAAATTTCAACAGTAAATTAGTATTAAGAGGCATCTCATTTCTCACTCCTATCGCACCAACCCGTTGACACCTATCACATGCTAAACAGAATTTATGCGCATCCTTAAAGATTGACGGCCAATAAAATCCAGATTGAAGAACCTTAAAGGCGGTCTTACGATCCCCAAAATGTCCTCCACAATGCGAAGCATGACACAACGTCAGTATCTCTAGCTACTCCTCTGCTGGAATGCATCTTCTGATAACCTCATCCTTACCAAGGCGAAAAATATAAGGATCATCCCAATAATAGTTCCTCGCAAGAAGACAAAACCTTTTGTCTCTTGAGGAGAAATATCGTAACGTAATTTTCCACTTGCAAGGTAATTGCATATATCAGATACCAAGGAATAATGTATATCAAATGTATGCTCAAAGGGAAACTCATCACTAATGCCGATTGATGTAAGTCATTCGATTAGTTAAAGCGAAGACGAGATAAATGATCAAGAATCGATTCTCACTACCCTTTCTATCCTTAATCTCAACATCGAATTTGCAAAGAATAAAATCCACCTAATCAATCTAGGTTTCGCTTGAGGTTTAGACATCAAGTATCAAGAGTCGCATGATCGCTATGTACAATTGTTTTAGATCCTAGAATATAAACTTGTCTAAAGCAAAACCACAATGAAAGCTCCTTTTCTTTAGTCGTAATTTCCTGCAGTAATTAAGAGTTAAACTAGCATAGTAAATCACACGCAACATTTTATCAATACGCTGACCTAGGACAGCTCCTACCGCAGTGTTCGATGCATCACACATAATCTCAAAGGGCAATGACCAATCGAGGGCAACAACAAATAGCGCAGAGATAAGTTTTTCTTTCAAAGTATTGAAAGATGCAAGCAACTTTCATCAAACAGAAAGGAACATCTGGGCAAGCAATTTGCATAATGGTTGACTTATTTTAGAAAAATCTTTAATAAATCGCCTATAAAACCTCGCAGGTGCCCTAAGAAACTTCTAATTCCTCTTACATCAATTGGTGGTGGTAATTTTCAATTACATCGATTTTGCCTTATCAACTCGATCCCTTTTAAGATATCACATGTCCTAATACAATCCCACTGTCACCATAAATGGCTCTTTCCTATCTTAATGTAAGATTGCATTCAATACAACGCAAAACCACATCTAACTTCATAAGACAATCATGAAAAGATAATCCAAAACTCGAAAATCATCTATAAATACCTCAACGAAATTACCAATCATTTCCAAAAGATAGAAGTCATGCATCTTGAAACGCTCTGTGGGCATTACATGCACTCAAACGACATCCTCCTCCATGCCAAAGTGCCAAACGGACAAGTGAAAGTTGTTTTGGCCTCGATCCTCCCGAGCAATTACACCGATAATAACCGCATAAACCATCAAGAAAACAATAGATTCATGTCCCATTAGTTTATCTAACATTTGATCAATAAATGGAAGAGGAAATGATCCTTTCTAGTGGTGGTATTCAATTTTCTCGTAGTCGATACACATCATCCATCCAAAGGTGGTCCTTGTTGCACAAGCTCTCCTTTATCATTTTTCACCATGTTGATGCCACCTTTCGGGTACCATGAACCGGATCACCTAATCGACTGCGTCGCTACGGATAGATGAGTCCTTCCGCAAGGAGCTTTAGAATCTCCTTCGACTACCTCCATAAGATTAGATTCAACCTTCGTCCTTCCCGAATCGCCTAGCCCTTTCTCAAGTACTATCCGATGCATGCACATTGTTGGGCTTATCCTCTAATATCGTATATACTCCATCCAAGAGCTTGTTTATTCTTTCCTCAGCACCTCAATGAGTTGTTCTTCCTCTACCTTGTTTAGCCCGCAAAGATTATGATAGGTTTATGCTCATCCTCCTCGAGGTAGACATATTTGAGGTGTTCGTAACTCCTTGAGGTCCGGGTTTCCTATGAGGTAATCTTCCATTTCTACCTTTCGGTTCTCCTCCACAATATTGCTCTCCAGGCATAACTTCTCTTTCTTTTCATCAAAACCTGCAAGAAAGGTTCCTATCCGATCTTCCTGCAATACACATGTCTCGACCACAAAGCAATCAATAGTATCTATGTAAGACCAATCATCAATCACATCGTAAGACGGTACTATAGTGCTATTCTAATGTAAAAGGACACGCTTTTTCCCAACACCGCTATTTTAATATTCCATTTTAACATCAATCAACGTGTTGGTGGTAGCCATAAAGGTTTACCTAAAAGAATTGTGTGCTCTCTACCATTTTCCTTAACGTCACCCACATCAAGAACAACGAAATCAATAGGAATAATCAACCCACCCACCCTGACTAATATGTCTTCGATAATCCCCTTAGGGTAACGAATTTATCTATCGCCTAACCAGACACATGCGAGTAGGTTTTAATTCCCAATTTAGTTGCTCAAAAATAGAGTAAGGCATTAAATTTATACCGCACCTAGGTCGAGCATGCCTGTAGCTTCCTTTCCATTTTCCAAAGCAATCTTTATCGCAAAACTTCCTGGATCGCGCTGCTTTGGTGGCAATTGATGCTGAAAAATAGCACTAGCAACCTCGGATACAATCACATTCTCGCCATCTACAAACTTCCTCTTTTTCGATGCCAACCTCAAGAATTGACATATGCCGGCACGCTTCAATAACATCTAGGAGAGGCAAGTTCACATTCACTTTAGAGAGCATCTCAGAACCCTAAGAACCGCCGATCCTTCTTTTCACTTCTCAACCCGCTCGAAAAGGGAATTGAGGTCGATACGGATTATCGGCTTTGTGAAGCCCTCTGATGTCTCTTCTCTTCCTCATCCGTGCTTTCCTTATGCACTTCCTCACCACCTTAGTCAATTCGGTTTTCTAGTGGAATTTCCACTCTATTGTCAATCGCTTTTCCACCCCGAACCGTGATCGCTTGTGCTTGTTCAGCCGACTGCTTCCTTCTCGTCCTTGTTGTGCCAATTCTCCAACTATCCCACCTTAACTTTCCTACTGAGTCTCTATCCTCTTCATTGATGCTTCCATGCACTCAAATCTCTCGACGACTCGCCTCGATAAAGGTATGTAAAGAATCCTCGTTGCTTTCCTGCACCAATGTTGTGGGTTTGTGGAGGTCACGTAGCTTGTTGTTGCTGCCACTGAACCGCCGCCGAGGAGGTTGTCAGTTCAACCGAGCCCCGACTAGATCCCCTCGATTCTCGACTCCGTGAGAAATTAGGATGATCTCTCCAACCGGGATTGTATGAATTTAAATAGGATCGATTTAGGTCTCTGCCGATATCCTTGCCGATCGCTTCTTTTCAACCCTTGTCGAATCCTCAGATGCATAGATTAACAGACTTCATTATATGCCATCTCATCGCTCGTCAAGCACATGTTGGCCCCGTGTCCGCCTTTCACCACAAATACCACATGTCTCCATCGACATCACTTGTTGCTATTGAATTGAGGCGGGTTAAGCACTGCTCACCTCAATTGTCGAATCTTGGCGAGCGAGCTCCGCCAACCGTCGTGTCACTCAAAGTTAGGCGCACTTATTTATCGCCGCAGCTCGCCCCCGCTTCTCCTTGTGAATTTGCAGCTAATGTCTCCAAAATCTCGCTAACATCATCTCGCCGTGTTATTACCAATGTCTCCTCCACCGCATTATCTATCATATATTGAAAGTCCATTGTCAATCCATCATAGAAAACTGATTGATGAGCTCACCGGTAATGGCGATACGGGTTGGCCGATGTAACGACTTGAAACGATCCCATGCCTCATGAAGAGGTTCTCCAAAGAATCGCTTGAAAGTAGCTATCTTAGCTCTCGCCTATGCTCGTTCGAGTGAATTTATCATAGATTGCTTGCCAACTCGCCAATGAACCAAAGTTGTAGAGATATCAACCACGCTCGCTCTATCATTTGTTGTATGGAAAACACCTCATTCTCGTGAGTATGTTCTGTGAGCCTGCTCAACGGAAAAGTGTGAACCATCACAGAGAACTCCTGGATGAAGTTCAAAGCATCCTCGCTGCATCCCGTAGAACGACGGTAAGCGTTGAAGTGAATGGGCTTCAACTCGTAGTTTCGGGTCGATCCCCGAGGACGATGTACGACGCTGTTATCCCAATGACGGGTCGAGCAAAGTCACGCATCCGCCGTTTCCTTCCTCGCCGACTCTTCTATTTGTCGCCATTTCTTCCGCACGAATTCCTCACTTGAGATCTACTTCCAAATTCTCGCACTCAACCGTCACGAACTCGCCTCACTTTCGACGAGCTTTTCTTCCGAGTTCGAAAGATTAAAATCTTACCCCGTGAATGTCGTCAACATCGATGCCAACTTTCTTAAGACTTCACCACCTAGCATACACAAACACAAGACAAGAAAACGGATTACGCTGCACTGTGGAAGAAATAACCAAACAAAAATAAAATAAAGAAAAAAAAAAAAGATATGAGAGAAAAAATAACACAATCAAAATGCCTAAAGTCACTTTAACGGCGCCAAAATTTGTTCCACCAAATTGTTCTACTAAGTCGCCGCAAATAGTACGAGGTCCCTATAGCGGGGTAAGGTCGATCAAGTCGAATCTCTCGAGGAAGACTTAACACGGCTTATGATGTGTTACGATTAAAATGGTAAATCTAAATCCTAAACTTGATTGTGAAACTTAACTAAAATTGATAGGAAATTAAATCACGCAAACGATTCAAACAAATGTTCAAAGCAGTTCAATAGCAACAAGAGTAATTCAAGATTGTGATAAAGACTAGGTATTAAGGTTCTTCGCATCGATTAATTGATTTATGCTTGCTTAAGAAATCTACCTACCACGCAATCCTCAAACCTTAATCCAAACACTGACTTTCATTTCGTGGATTAAATCTAGGTTATAAGATTTCACAAATACATAAACTATTAGAGTACCCGCTTCCGTAACCTCTAACCCAATTGATTCCTATGATGCAACGATCTATCTCTCAATAATACACGAAACATAAACAATTAAATGGTGCGATCAATCACTTAACAAAGAACCCTAAGATTCAATCGGTATACTCAATCAAAACAAATAAACAATCAATCAATTCAATCACCCAACTCTAGAAGAAGATTAGTTCATGCTCATCTCACTGATCAAACACTGAAATCAATAAAATCATTACTCAATAATTCAACGAAAGAAAGAGAATAACAATCCTTACAATCGCAATAGTCGTTGATGAATTTCTTCAATCAAAGTTCTCGAATCAATAAAGTGCAAAGGAAAATACTTGAATGGTCAAGAAATAATTCATGTGAGGAGCGATCGCTCAAACTAAAAATAGACCGAATGAATAATGATAGACTAGGTTTCAGCTGCTTTACAACTTATATATAACGCCTAAAATTTCTAGCCCAACACGGACGCGTGGCCTTCAAAGCAAGACAAATGCGGGTCACCCAACACGGACGCGATGCTCATGGAAATGAGAGGCCAAGACCGACGCAAGCCGTCCGACGCGTGAGCTCCCGAGGGCACCGCCGACACGCGCCACGGACGTAACGATTCTCCGACAACTTCACCAGCGCCCAATGACGACGAAGCAAGCCACGACGCGGCGCTCGACAACTTAACTTACGCCCACGGACGCAGCCAAGACCGGACGCTGGCGCTCGAGAACTCAACTGCACCCAATACCGGACGATGCCTGCACGGACGCGGGCACCCTCCGGGCGATACGACGCCAGCCATTGACGATTCCGCTGGCGGACGCTGGCCTTCTTGAGCGTGTCCTCGCTGGTTACAGCACCACCCACGGCTAGCCGAGTCCGCGCTGGGTGCGTTATGCACAAAATGCTTAAACGCGAACATTCCTCGACACAAAACGAAAACGAATATGATTCCAATAAAAGATATTCAAAACTTAACGAATAGGAACCAAATCGCCTAAAACAAAAAAGAAAACATAACAAAACATGCAAAACACACATCCCACAAAGCAAAGAAAAATCGATCCAAACGAAGATCGGGTTAAACGAGGGTTTTCGACTTTTCGAATCCACATTCGCACTCTCCGGTTTTCAAATCAACTCGATGCGTATGGAAATATATCCGTGGCATCAAGATCTATAATAGGGTACCTTTAAAATATGCATGCATGCCGAATACCTCCGCCCTTCTAAGGTAAGTGCTCAACACGCCTCACGATTCTTTTCGATGATGATAAACCCCAAATGAAAAGCTTAGTACTCACCCCCCAAACTCTTTTTCAAATCTTTTCACGTATGGAGGAGGGTGACAAGCGATTTACCGAGGGTGGAGCTCGGTTCTTCAAGCTATGCTTCCGCGATGTTGTGTTATATATATGATTCCGATGATGATGTATTCTTGTCCTTGTTTTGTTTTCTAATTGGGAACAAGATTCGCTATTATGTTATTATGTCATGAGTCTCGACATGAAAGCATACTATGGTTGACCGGTCTAGTCAATGTGTGTAATGCTATTTTGCTTCCTCATTACTTATTATAAACCAAGATCATGTTTCATCGAGGTTATGATATCGATATTATTCTATTGGTGGATTGTCCATGCACCCTCCCCTTCGTGATATGTCCTAATTATAGTGGATGCCGCCAATTTCATGGTCACATCTTCATCGTATATTATACGTATCCCCTTCTTCCCCACTTCAGAACCCCCACCCCTAATCACACCCCAAGATCCGCGCTTTCCTGAATCGGCGACACATGCAAATGACACAAATCTTAGCAACAAGAAGCTTCAAAAATCGATGCCTATCCTCAAGATAAACAATGGAAAAATAAGCAATATGCATAACAAGGAACATGGAATGACAAACTATGTTGAAAATGGATAACCCGCATGTACTTCCTTTAGAAACTCGAACGACGGAAACATCACGATATGTAAACGCTAAAAAACAAAAAACGAATCGGTATTTTAGTATAACACATAGCCCTTAACTCAAAACCTAAAGAGTCCATAGCTGTGCAGGCCTGTTAGCCATCAAATCGGGGCTAGGGGCGACGGCGACGGTGGTGAGGCGGTGGTGGTTTGTGGCCAAACAGGCCGGCCTCCGACCGCTTTCTCGTCCCCGCCCCTTGTAAACTCGAAGTTCTATGCTATGCTATCTACTAAAAGGTAAATCAAAATAAGAAAAGGATAAAACAAAATGAGGCTGCCGGAGGGGCTGATCGGCTGGTGGCTGCAGCAAGCAAGAATGGCGCACCGCCGAGCCTCCCGGCTCGATCCCCACTCCTCCAAAGACTCAACAGCAACACTCTAGAACTTTTCGCTCTTCCATAAACACAGAGACGAAGAAATGAACGCTGAAAACGAAGGCCCCAGCCCTCTATTTATAGGAAAATGAGTGGGTCATGAATGTTGCAAGCGGCCCTTTTCTAAAACGCAAAGATTGCATCTTTGTAAACGACTCAAATTCAGCAAACTGGTACCCATGACTCAAATAAAATATCTGACACAACGACTATAAACAAGATATGCTTTAAAAGACCCATGAAAGTCCAGCTTTTCGATAACTTCCTCGATTGAGCTAAAACACACCAAATTCACTCGCAATCGCATTTAGGTAATTGTAGAAGTGATAAGTTAACCCAAGTCGCTCTCAAGGAAAACTTAACAGACAATTGTTCGTGGTTGCACACGAGAGCAATTAAAATCCTAAACATTCTAATACCAACTAGGTTTGAAACATACGGAATTTCAATACGAGAAGATAAACAATTTCCTAAGCTAGGTTGTCAATCCTTAGTTGAACTACGAAAGCGATAAATCGAAGTTAATAAATCTAAACTGGGTTTTCAACCTAGTCGAACTATGAAAGCATGATAAATCAAAGCAATAAACAAAAGCAATATAAATCAAAGCAAAGATGAAAACAATCCATCATTACTATGGAATTGGAATCAATAATATTCATCTAACAATAATACTATGAAAATTAATCCAAAGACCTGTAAATCCCAAAAGCATAAATCCAAAGCATAAATTGTCGAACAAGATAATTCAATCAAAGTAATGAAAATGTAAATTAAAACTAAATTGTATCTGTTTAATCGCTCAAGAACTCCTAAGAAAGCTTGGTGAATGAGCTGCGTCACAAATAAAATAAGAACTCGAACAGAGAAACCACGACCAGAAAAAGACCTAGCGCGCATATATATATTAAATAGGAGCGAGCCGGTTCGAGCTGAGCTGCTGGTTCGTAAAATGTTCTCGCTTGAACATGAACGCCGGGTCAAGTCGAGCGCAGGAGGAAATCATTATGCTCACAAATGCTACCGCTCATTGCAGCGCCTGTAGCAAGGCGAAAGATAGCGAAGGCAGTGAGGAGAGAGGCGCTGTGGCAGGCCCAAATACGGACGGCGCGAAATGGGCGCTGGGCACGGCCGAGGCGAGGCGCTACGGGCGCGAGGCGAGGCATCAGGCGGGCGCTACGCGGGCGCTGGCGGGCGCTGGGTTGGGCGTATGCGGCGTAGGGCGCCGGGCGATTTAACGCCGATGGGAAAGCCGGGCGCTGGCGCGGAAGGCGCTGGGTCCCCTGCCACGGACGGAGGGCACGCTGAACGCCGCATCGACTTAGCGGGCCTGGGCGCCGAGGCGGGCGACGCAAGGCGGCGCAGGGCGTGGCGAGGCGGGTGCCGACACCCAAATGGCCGGACGGATCACGCGTGCGAGACCGGCATCGACACCCGCCACGAACGGACGCCAAGACGCCGAGCGGGCGCTATTCTTGCACGGGCGCTCAGGTGAGCGGTATGGGCGAGGGCGAGAGGCGCGAGGCGACGGGCGCGGCATTATTGCGGCGAAGGCCGTGGCCGAGCGCTGAAGACGGGTAGCGCGCCGGTACTCGACGGGGCCGGGCGGTAATCGGCGTGGGGCGCGCGGTGCGGCGCGGCACACGGCGCGGGCGCGGGCGGCGGGCATGGGCGCTAGGCCATGCGGCGGGCGCCGTGGCGCGATTTTGACGCTTCGTTTCTCGCCATCCGAATTCCGATTTGCATATCCGCCGCCTATGTACTCCTATCAAAATTTCTTCAATATAATGATCCTTGAACATCCAATTCATCCTATTTAAATTCCCTTTTTCTACAAAACATCGAAACAACGTAAGTAAGTCCAATCGATAAATATTAGTCAAACCAACGCTAAAATAGACAAACCACTAAAACGACTTGTAAACAATACCAAGAATAAGCACAAATTATACCAAACAACTCCCCACTTATCCATTTGTTGTCTCTCAAGCAAATTCTATACCAATAAGAATAGGAAGATAACTCATGCAACTTCACTCTTAGTTTAATCAATCAAACTTTATTGCTTTTCCCCACACTGGTGTTTACGAATTCAAAGATAATGTGAAATAAATCTAGACGGCAATCGACTTTCAATAAATAAAAGGGTAACCTCTGCTCGCACTCCAACTCTCCGCTGTGCTGTAACTAACTAATGTGGTCATCTTTAGCAACAAGTTCCTTTTAAAGCACAAAAGAATGTTTTAACAGATTTTGGAACAATATTCGAAAGCGTGAACTCTCGATGAACCGAGTCTCCTATCGTGGTTTCCCATGTCCATTTCTCAATTTACTTAGAAAGAGGGATGTAACTCCATCCTCTATTTCAACAATCTCAACAAAACAAATTCATACTTTTTCTTTTTCTTTTCTTTCCATTTTTTTTATTTATACAAGGAGACAAGTATATAGATCGACCACAATGTTAACACTAACCCTAACATTAGTCGGAAAAATCACATCAATTTCCCCTATTCATTTTCTATCAATCACAATCTCGTCAATTCACATTACACTCAAATCATATATCACCAAAAGTCTCGAATTCAAAATCAATTGACCAATACCACGTAGTTCACAAGACAAATCAAAATCATAACTTACTCAAGATAGACAAAGCTTAAGTCCAAACAATCAAAATAAGCACAAGGGCACATCATTAAGCATACGAAAATATATATGTCACGCCCACAAAACCAAATACTCTCTCCCCCACACTAAATTCGAGCACTGTCCCCAGTGCTCAAAACATTAATAACACAAAAATAGCCGATAGAGGAGGAGACTTCGATAATAAATGGCGCAAGGTGGTTGAATATGAAGGCACGGCAGAGTTTGAGTGTCACGGCTTCACCACACCGCTACAACGCTCCAATTCCGAGCAAAACAAACTCAACGACAACAGCATGCATCAATGAGAACAACGAAACAAAACAAAAAGGAAAGAAAGAAAAGAAAATGAAAATCCATGGGCAAACTCCCACGTAGTACTTGCTTTAACGCCGTGAGCACGACGTGTTTATTAGAGCAAACGGTGGTGGTCAATGTGGAAGGTCCTCCATAATCGGCGCCATGAGCTCCACCGTGTCCGTGAGGACTAAACCAAGTCCTCGCCTCCAGATAGTATAGACATCCTTTATCGCCAGCTTTAAAAACCGCCTTTCACCACCTCTATAAGCACCAAGTCAACTCCATTTCTTCAACAATTAGTTCTACCGAGACGATCACCGACTTTCCTTGCTCATCCTCCAAGAACACATATTTCATCGAGTTCCTTCACTACCATTGTGGTCCGCATGCTAACACTTTCCTTTTCCCTACCCTTCATCAATCGAAATCGATGAACTACTTCGACGGTATTCTCAACGGACGGCTCATACCACCTGAGTCTAACTCGAGACTACCACCTCTTCCTCCTTTTCGTAGTGGCGTATATTTTCGTATGGCTCTTCCACCATACGGTCATCCGCTTGATCACCTTGAGGACAATGATCGCCGAACTCCCCATGTGGTGGCTCAAGTTCTCTCACCGCAAGTTGTTGTCGATACGTAACCAACTTCTCGCCATCACTCCCACAAATGCTTCTAAATGCTCAAGAGTCAAGGCTCTAGCATCCAACTGACCGGTAATCTGAATGAACGATGCACCCATATCCTCCAACGGCGAACTCGATGGTCGGTGGTCGCCAGCCTCATAGGGTGAGCTTTGAGGCCCCTATCGCATCTTGTTGCAACAACTCGCTCACCTTCTCACCATCAATTCCACTCCGCCTCTAAGCGCCTAATTTTGGTGTCGCCTGCATCCAACCGCTAGTGGCGAGTCCGACTCCACCTCGCCTCCATATCATCCAACGGATACCTCTCGAGGTGGTGGGATGGGTGGTGAAATATACTCCTCATTATGTGGTACCACTGTCTTGTCAGGAGGTTGTGGCTGATGTGATCACACCATCCAAAATCATGTCAGGTTCCCACCATCCCAAGTCATGGGCGAGGCGGCCGCTGTGGATCCCAATAATCCCGCGGTCGAGGCGAGGCGCGTCGGGCGGCGAGGCAAGGCGAGTGCGGGCGCTGCTACCAAGGCGCGCACGCGGGTTGCGCGATTGTGGGGCGAGGGGCGTATGAACGCCGGATGGGAAGCCGGCGCGCGCTGGCGCTGGAGTGGGCGCTGGTCCCCAAAGACCGAGAAAGGGCGATTGAACGCTGCTACTGACTCAAGAAAGGCCGTACCGGGCGCGGGCGACGCGGGCGCTGACACCCGCCGCCGGACGGATCACGACGCGAGGCGGGCCTGGACACCTGGGCTGTTGACGGACGCCAAGACGCTGAAGCGGGCGCTTGCGCTGGCGCCAGCGGCGAGCGGTATGGGCGAGGCGACGCGAGCGGCAAGGCGACGGGGCGCGGGTCATAAAGCGAAGGCTGCGGGCCGAAGCGACGCGAAGACGGGCAGCAAGGCAGACATCGGGCGGCGCTGGCGTGGCGCTGGCGCGGGCGTGGCGCGGCGCGGCGGCGGCGTGGGCTCATGGGGCCATGCGGCGCCGTGCGCGATTGACGCTGGCCTTTCTTCGCTTCGTCTCGAATTCGACGGTGATCCGCTATGCCTATGAATTCCTTATCAAATTTCTTCAATATACCGTATCTCGGTATATCCAATTTATCCTATTTAAATGCCTTTTTCTACAAAACATCGAAACAACAAGTAAGTCCGAATCGATAAATATTAATCAAACCAACGGCATAAATAGGACAAACCACTAAAATGACATGTAAAACAATATCAAGAATAAGCACAAATTCATACCAAACACTTCCCTGAGTGCCAAACCTTCGTGGGTGGTCGAAAACTGATACTTAGTGTTTATGAATTCAATATAAGACACTCTTCACAACGCTGAGGTTTCGTGACGCCCGATCATCGAAACAAAAGTTAACCTTTGACCTTTCTTAAAAACGCCATGCAAACCCCAAGCTTAGGAAGGACGGCATTACACATGATCAACATACCCAGATCTACTACCCATGAATGAGTAGAACAAGTCGCTAAACATGTTTCACATTAAAGGAAACGGCGACTGAGCCTCGAGCATGGGACACTTAGCCTTCCAATGCCCGCCTTGCCCCACTCAAGCACCGCCTCTCCTACGGCTTTTTCAAGCCTCCGGTGGCTACCATGTTCTTGCTCCCACTAGCTTCCTCGCTTCACCACCTTTGGCACTCATTTTTCTTCTTCCATTTTCAATGGAAAATTTCGCCCTTAGATGTACCAGTGCGGCACATGCTCCTTTTCCCATGAGATCTTCTCATGCCACGAGATCATTTAGCAACCCACTAAGTGTATACTGGTCTTGCTTCATGATCGCTCACGCGAAAGTTCTCAATAGACTTGGTAGTGTGTTAAGGATGATATCGACTCGCTTTGTCGCCGATACCTCCTCCCAACCGATCAAGACTATCCATGAGACGAGTCATGCGAGAGACATGTTCATGGACCGAACTTCCTTGTTCCATCCTACACGCCAAGATTTCTCTCATCGCGTGGAAGCAGATCGTCCGATCCGATCGCCCAAACTTACCTCGAGACTTGACCATATTTCACCACATCTACCATCGACGATGTCAGAATCGCAAGCCTTTGACATAGTAGTCATCATATAGCATTTGACTATATTATTCGACTTATGCCAAAGTCCGCTGACTCGCTTCCTCATTCGCCGATGCGCAAGAAGGGCATCGGTTTGGGAGTAATGAGAACAAACATGTGTTCTTCACAATAAGAACATATTCCATGTTTGGTTTCCACTGATAAATTTTCGACCTGATAGAGGATTTTGTGTGACCATATCGATAATCGCGTAAGAGACATATCCGAAAAGTAATGTAAACACATAAGCATACGATCGCATTACAATTCATAACAATAATTTTGTAACCTTTGATAAAACTATATTAATTGAAACCCCAATCGCCCAAGAAATGCCACATGCAAGCCATGCGTGGACGCCACATTTACGAACCTCCACTGCACTAAAATATACCTTTAGTCGCTTAATTTCAATCTATGTCAACTTATCCTTATGATAAATGAAATTAATGATCGACCTTACAAGACCACATCACTATCGCACGAAGGACTTCACGGCAAGTTGTACTTGAGGTGATGCCTAAGCAATGACCACAATTTTGACAAAGAGATAATGAATTCTTAGAATCGTATACTCACTCTAACATACCGCCCAATTCAAAATCTTTGTCATCTCATTTTAAATCTATCTCTAGAGAACTTATGAAAATTGCATATGCAAGCCACGCTGTGGACGCCATACGAAACTCCCACTTCTCAATAGATTAAAATGTTTTATTTAGAAATCTCATCTAACAAACATATGATAAACAAGGCAAGCAAGCAATGCTGTGGATCGCCACTACAAAGCATGCACTCACTTTGTTTAGAAATCAAAAGTGGAGGTCTTGACATATTTAATTTAAAATTAATATGTCGGGTTTCTTGCTTACTTTTGTTTCAAAAGGTTTGTCCATGCAGATCATGTAATCCTAGCATGCTTTCTATAGAACTCAACATCTAAAACATGCTTGCGTAATTCTAAAACATGCTTCAAAATGCGATAAACCTAGCATGCTTCATATATGCATCCAATCACGAAACATATTTCATGTTTATCTACGTAATTAAACATACATAGCATGCTTCAAGATAATTTAAACATCCACTACATGCTTTGAATGATAAAATAAAATAAATTGCTCATCATGCCCACCTGCTGATCCCAGACGCCCCGCCTAATTTATTACATAAAATTACAAAGTACAGATTAAAAATCTCAAACGGGCCTCGCGTGTACGGGCAAGGACCGGACTCACAAAACCGGATTTGGATCGAAATTAGAAAACGTGGTTTAACAATGGATTGACCGGTTAGTCGAAACCGAACTCAGTCAAAAATAGGTCCGGACCAAAATAGGTCGGGTCGCCCAAGACGGGTCGGGTTATGATGGCATTCGCGGCGCTGGCACGACCCATCGCACACGCCCAACATCGCACGCCATCACCCTCCTATCGGTAGATACCGCCGGTTACCGAGCATTGAACTCCACCGAGCACCGTACGGGCGGCGGCGCTATGCGCGGGTTCCGCACGCCGGAAACGCACCGTCGACGTGTTCGTCCGCGATACACCGCTGCCTGCTGACCAGCCTCGTGTTCCGCCCATCAAGATCACCGAGACGCCTAGCGCCGCCGAAGTTTCGCTACCAAGGATTACACAGGCGACCGCCACCGAGCCGCCGGCCGACAAGAAACTCGTACAGAGCATGTCCGGGCCGAGACGCCGACGCCCGCACGAGAATCGTGACGTCCCACACGCCAGCCAGCCCAACGCTGCCGAGAGCCCCGCGCACCCCGTCGCACCTGTTCACCCAACACTATCGAAGCGAGCGCAAATTGCCGAGCGACAAAGCACAGTACCAAGCACGCCTAACGCAGCCGCCGCCAAGACGCCGTCTGTCCGTCCGCTCGCCGCCTCCCGTCAAACCGAACTACCGTAATAACCCGAAAAATTTAAAACTTTATTAGTGATGATTAAACCAATTACTTTTGGTTCTTATACCTTAATTATGTTCAAGGTAACCAACGAAACGAATTAGAATCGATCTCGAGATCGAAAACTGTAGAAATCAAAACTAAAGGACTAGTCCAACCGATTAGGTTTCCTAAATAGTCCGAACATAGAATGAAAGATCTAGAATTAATCTAAACAAAAGGATTTCATTTTTAAATCTTCTCACGAAAACATGTGAGAAGCCAAAGAATTGAATTTTCTGCACGCGTGCTCTCGATCGCTCAAAAATACTATTCACGAGCCTTGATCCAATTTCACCGTGCTAATCATGGAATTAATAAGAACAATCAAAATCATGAAGGAATATATTATTGTGAATTTAGAATTCATAAGAATCAATTTCGAACGAAATTCTCAAGAACTTAATCGAACGCCGGAATATATACCGAAAACCCTAAACCGATCCGAACGAATCGAAACTCGAACCAAGGGTATGAATCAAGAAGAAATGATTTATAAGACTCAAATTAATTATGAAAGCTCAAGAATTCAATAGAAATTGAATGAGCATAATTTAATCGTTTGACGTTTTTCCGCCGATAATTCAGACCGACTTACCGGATGCAATCCGAACTTCATAAAATTATTATAAACTATGAAATAATCCTTTAAGGCTATTTAAGAAAATAAAACCTTAAGGTTCCGAGAAATCAATCAAAGCGCCGATAAAACTTAAAGAACCGTATTAACACGCCAAATCGGGTAATTGACTACTCTTTCTCCCAACTACCACCAAGGCACTAACCATTTAACTACTCAATAACGATGAATCGAAAAGGATAAGTTATTCAATACCAACTGTTAGAAGGACTTGTCAAAAGGTTCAAGGTTCAAATGTAACCCAATCGCAAGCACATTCAAGAAACGAGGCACGACACTCAAGTTCAATACGGTATGAAAGCGCTTATAATCAAACATCAAAATAATATCGAGTTAGGCAAAGAATAAGCGGTGGACATGCATATGACGACGATGCCCAAGGTTCTAGAAACCTTTCTAATAAAGCATCAAACAATCGCTACTCGCACCACCTCACACCCATCATCGAATCCTGCTCAACCCGCACATCAAAACGAATATGCGTGGCTAAGTACAAAAGTGCTCAAATGGACTCATCGCCTAAACATTTTCTTTATCAAAAGTTATTAAACCGCCCACAATAGACATGAGGATTTTAGTTGAAAGACTCATGCCTATCAAATATTTTATCATTTCTCAAAAGCGCCAGTTCGACTATTTCATTCACGTTGTTTCCATATCTCGATCATTCATTCAATCACACTACGAAGGTGGCCACCTACACATAGTCGCCGTGACCGGTCGAGGTAGCTAACCTTAACACACAACACACGTGTAACAATCCGAGTTAGTCCTTAACTAAGTCGGATCCGATCATTACCCTTTTTAACGCTGGTGGACTAACACATTTACATACCACATCGGATATACCAATCTCGATAGATAACAATAAAACATAAACATTTGGCGGTCAATAACATTTTATGTGATAATATTTCATAAAGTCAGAAACATGTTTTGAGATATGCATAACATTTCGTTTAAGAAAGCCCACCGCTAATCTAAAGCTAGTAAGTCTAAATGAGCGTGGTGTGGTTGTTCTTCCTCGCCGACTACGCACGATCAAACCATTCATAAGAAAATAACGCTTTCTTAGATTCTTTCATCGATCGAATGTCGCTTATAAATTACGACTTAAGGTTCCCACTTAGGTTTCTTTATGATTTCATGTGATTGTTTTAAGATAATTTCTATTATCTTACATTCCCAATTCCCCAAGCTATATTACTTCATCGCTCATAGCGAACTTCAATTATGAATCACATATTCCGAAGTCTATCCTCGACTCTTAACCTTAGTGTTATTCTAAACGTTATTACGTTATAGATTGTCGAATCAAATTATGATTGGTAATTTAGGATATTCTCAAACACTAACTAGACTTAACAATTATAGTTACGCCCCAGTAGGTTACGCTGACGACTTGTCGATTAGCAAGATAATTAAAAGATGAGTATCGATTTATGATTCAAGTGAGCACACGCTATCATGTAAGTAAGTACTTAAGAATAAATGAAGTGCTTCGGGAATATTAACTCAACTTTGAGACATAAGGATCGACATCTTATGTTCGAATCTTTGCTTACATATTACGACGTTGTTTGCTTCCTTTAACTCGCTCTGAGATTATATATAAGTCGATAATCATTATTCGTTATCGAGTTGTTTTAACGCCAATCTAATATCGATCGTTGTCGCTATTGAGTATCAACGCTTGTAGCTCGGCTTTTGTTTTTTCTAACTTAGGAACTCACGCTTGAGTATCCTTTATTAATAGCAAACCCTAATTTTTGTCTAACTCGATTCTCGCACCTTCTTCTGAAGTTATCGAATTGGTCGATTTCTTTTCGATTCTCGCATATAGTATTATGCTATTTACGTTTGGGGTTTTGGTTTGTCGGCACAACATAAATATAACCATTCTACACCATACAATACCATACATAACATAAACTATACTAAAGCATTAGAAAACCCTAATTTCTAACATAATGCAAAACCATTGTGTATGTGTGCATAAGTGTTCCATTCATTCATCACAATCACAACCATTCATTCCATGCTTATAGTTTATTCATCATAGCATCATTTACCATTAAAATTAAACTCATGCTTAACCATTTTGCTATGTTTTCGATAATTAGCAATAATTAGCATATGTATCCAATAAATTCCAATAAAATCATGATATACTCCTATCATACTATAGAATTTAATTTCCAATTCAATATCATCATATAAAATTTTAAACCATGGGTTAATTTAGTTGTGCCGACAAACAAAACCCCAAACGTAATCAACATAGTACTTTATGTACGAGAATCCAAAAGAAATCGACCAATTTCGATAACTTAAAAAAGAATTAATGAGAATCGAAGTTAGACACAAATTTAGGATTTTCTATTAATAATAGGATAACTCAAACATGAGTTCCTAAGTTAAAGAAACCAAAAGCCGACTTACAACGTTAATGCTCAACAACGATAACCTAATACGATATTAGATTGAGCGTTAAGGCAACTCGATACTAATAGCGATCAGATAACGTACACAATCTCCGACTAGTTAAGAGAAACAAACAATGTCGAAAAGTATAAGCTAAGATTCAAACATAATATGTCAATCCTTATGTCTCAAATGTCGAGTTAGTATTCACAAAGAACTCCATTAATTCCCAAGTATTTACTTACGTGATGGCATGAGATATCTCGAATCATAAGTCAAGATTCTCTTCACTCATCGTGTTAATACGACAAGTCGTCAAGCATAACCTACTAAGACGTAACTATAATTGTTAAGTCTAGTTAGTGGCTTGAGAATATCCTAATATACCAATCATAACTGGATACTAACAATCTATAACGTAATAACGCTTAGAAGAACACTAAGGCTAGAGTTTGAGGATGACTCGTAGTATATGACTCATGAGTCGAGGTTCATCTATGAATGATAAAGTAAAATAGTTTCGAATTTGAGAATGTAAGATAATAGGAATTATCTTAAGACCATCACATGAAATCATAAAGAAACCCTAATTGGGAACTTTA
Organism: Salvia rosmarinus; assembly: GCA_036937905.1. Lineage (NCBI taxonomy): Eukaryota > Viridiplantae > Streptophyta > Magnoliopsida > Lamiales > Lamiaceae > Salvia > Salvia rosmarinus. The sequence continues at coordinate 28,892,202 of CM072822.1, read as the reverse complement.
AGTCGTAAATTATAAACGACCCGATCAATAGAAAGAATCTAAGAAATGCTATTTTCTTATGAAGGGCTCGATCGCACGTAGTTGTCGAGGAAGACACTCACACCGCCTCGCTTAGAAATTTTAGCTCGACCAGCGGTGGGCTCTCTTGAAACAAAACGATACGCATGTCTATCTCAAAGCATGATTTACAAAAGCTTTATGAAATATTATTGCATAAACTATTATCGAATGTCAAATGTTTACGCTTTGTTGTGATCCTATACGAGATTGGTATATCCAATGTGGTATGTGAACGTGTTGGTCCACCAACGCAAAAGTGGTAACGATCGATCCGACTTAGTTAAGAACTAACTCGGATTGTGTACACGCAGCGATCGTGTGCGTAGGCGGCCCCGACAAATAATGGGCCCCGCTAAACAACAAAATGAGTCCTTTTCTAATATGGAGATACAATCAATATATCTAAAAGATGCACAATATATCATTTATAAAAAATTATTTTTTTACAAAATTTGGGCCCCAAAAGTTTATAACAAAATTTTAGGACATGAAATATTTTATTTTTGAAAGAATATTTATATTAATATAAGAGGATATATAAAATTTTGGGCCCTATAACGACGGGCCTCGGGCGGTCACCCATGTCACCGCCTCGGGGCGCCCGACACCGTGTGTTAAGGTTAGCTACCTTGATCGATCACGGCGACTATGTGTGAGTGGCTACCCATAGTGCACGAATGAACGAATGAATGATCGATATGGAACAATGTGATGAAATAGTCCCACGGACACACTTTTGGAAAATGATAAAATATTTGATAGCATGAGTCTTTTCAACTAAAATCCTCATGCGCTATCGTAAGCGCTTCAATAACTTTACAAAGAAAATGTATTCGGTAATGATTCCACTGAGTACTTTTGTACTTAGTCCTGCATCTCATTTTTGATGTGCAGGTTGAGCAGGGATTAACGATGGGTGCGAGGTGGTGCAGAGTGACATGTGTTTTGTTGCTATAGTAGAAAGGTTTCTAGAACCTTGGGCATGCATCGTCTTATGCATGTCCACACATTTATTGCTGCTAAACTCTGATATTGTTTTGGTGTCTTTTAATTATAACTGCTATTCATTATCGTATTGAACTTGAGGTCGTACCTCGTTCCTCGAATGCATACGATTGGGTTACATTTGGATATTCACTTTTGACAAGTCCTTCGCGACTTGGGTTGGTGTTAAATAGTTTATTCTTTCGCTTCATGCATTTATGAGTAGTTCAATGGTTAATTGTATTGGTTAGTTATGTATATATCCGCTGCATTATCATACTAGTGACGATCCATTTGATCCGTACTTCCTTGAGAAGTCGGGTCGTCACAACGGGACTCTATCGTCTCGTTCTTCATATTTTTCGTCTTCGTTCTTCTTTTACATATTAGATTTACAAAAAAAAATCATAATCTAACCATGGATTTTCTCGTGGTGAAAAACGAAATCCGACAAAAAACCAAAAAATAAAAACGAGCCACGATGAACGATAAATCCATAATTAATTAATTGTGCACGTAATAATCAAACGTAAATTAATCTAACAGAGCCAAGATACTGATCCCGGCTCTGATACCAATTGTAGGGAAATCTGATTTCACCCCCCTCCCGAGTATCTATCTTAGATGTTTAGTTCACCATGCATTGATTATATACCTAGCATGCACCTATATAATTAATTATAACACTTTGGTGTTTTCTCGTGTTCACCTGCGAATTTATCGGACAAAGAATATGATCAAGACGGGTGTTTTGATCTTCTGGACTGTATCCCGTGTGCCAAAACTCCAATGCTGAGTGAGAGCAATCTATGGAGAGTATTGCAAAAATTCGCCTTCTTCCTCTCACTTGGAAATCTCGAAAATCATAATATTCACACACTATAATTTTTGAAAATCTCTTAGCATTAGGATACACTGATTTTCTCTCACCTTATATTTATAATGCAACCCTAGAATCCTATTAGGATAGGATCTCTGCATATTTAATAAATATAAAAATATCTTTTCAGATAGAGAGGATCAGAACAGAGTCTCGGTGGGACTCTACATGAGGTGGATGATTTTTAGCAGCTCCGGGTCTTGATGGGCCAGCCCATGGATCAAATGCAAGGAATAAAGATGGACCTTAAATAAATTAATTATCTTATGTTCAGCCCATAACATATATTAATTCATAAACATTTATTCATGCCACTAGAGAATAAATGCTGACTTACCCCTTTATTTCTGAAGTTGAGTCGGGCTTGCACTTAGACTTCACGAATCCCCGTATTTAAGATATCGCATGTCCATTAATTATTTATAGCGTTCTGACTACTTAAAATAATTAATCTCTTTAATTACTTAAGTAGTACCACTCAACCTTATTATGGTACTTGAGATAACTCAACCTGTAGGGTTTAGTACAATAAACCTTTTGAGCTCCTTAAGGGGACGTCATCATCCTAAACGGATACGGTGACTCGATACAGGTAACTAGCATGACATACAAGCACTGCCACCACCCAAGATGCGGAGAATATTAGGTTATCTCATGTAACCCTCACCCATAACAAATCAAAGTGATGGTCAGCAACTCATACTCACCTAAAAAACTTATCGAGGTTTAGATCAACGTAAAGTCATCGAGATCTAGGTTCTTCACGATGGTCAGCTAGAAGAACTCATCTCACTGTGATCCATCAATGCGTCAGAGACGTACCAGTATAGACAAGCAATCAAGTAAAGTCACTTCATATCTATACCGCAACATATACCGACAACTCGTCCTCAAATTGTCTCAGCTGTGATCCTTTTTATATCTCATTAAGCTTGACCAATCATACAGACTTCTGTGATCTTCTACACACTGTATGATCTAACTTATATATGAGATAAATAGACATACATATGCAATCAAGTAAACAATCACTACAAGAATTTTGCTCATAGACCACACGTCATGCATCACACATTAGTCTTAAAGTGGTCTATTATGACATGAACAACGTGGGTGGTGAAACGCGTGGTCTATAACCATATTTTAAGCGGTTATAGACCACGGGCTGAGAACCGCGTGGTCTATTAGCGTTTTTCATATGATGACCACGCGCCTTTACCGCGCGTGGTCTATTAGCAATATAAGTTTTATTAACCGCGGTTTTCGCGTCGTCTAACATCCACGTCGACTAAATACCACGGCTAGGCGCGTGGTCTTTCACCACTTAGCCATGTGGTCTTTTAGCTTTTTTATTTAATTTTTATAATAACCTTAACCGTTAATTTAATTTTCACTTCAGCCCAAAATCACTAATTTATCACTTCAGCCCAAACAACCGATTTGAAATCTCAATCCAAAGAGAGGTGGAATACCTTTTCTTTTCCATTTCAGTCCAACACAGCAACGAGAGGTTTCTCAGCCCTAATTTTTTCTCTCTGTCTCTCGCTAATTCTCCTCGCCGCCCCTCGCCGTCCCTCATCGTCTCTGTCGCCGTCCCTCCCTATCACACCTTCGCCGACCTCGCTATCACCCAGCCCTCACCGTGTCTTACCGTCGCTGCCATCGTCATACCTGCTTCAATCTTCTGCTTTGAATTCCCTCTGGCTCTGCAATTGAATCAGGCACATTAATTAGTTTTTTATGTAGTTTTGTTGTCGGCAGCATTTGTGCATAGGCCACTCTGTTTACATAGTTTAAACTATGAATCTTATATTTAGTTTCTTGCAAATTTGGTGTTAATGTTTATTCTAGATTTTGCTAATTGATTTTTAACTTATTTCTTCTCGACACTTGGTTGAATACTTACTGTATTTTGTATGATTTGTTTATGTAAAGAATGTGGAAATGCATCACCATGGTTGTCTGTTGGTTTAATGATATCATAAACTGAATCCAGGCAGCAAGATATGATTGTTGATTTTGAAAGACGATGATATGTATTTGTATCTAATATTTTGAGCTTTTTTGTTGGTTAGATACCTCTCAGCAAGAAGAATAAGAAAAAACACTCCAAGGAAGAATTGGAAGAACGACTCTTATCTCTAATTGCATCCCTATTTGGTAAGCATGCAAATTCCATTTGGTTTATGATTTTATCTTTGTCCTTGAGACCATTGAGAGGAAATTGCAACTTTATGGTGGTATGAATGTATGTAATTAGGATTTTTGGAATTCATTTGGCTTTTATTTTTATCCTGTAATTATATTATGTTGAATGAACTAATTACTGTTTTCATGAAGGTGATACTTCACGTGTCCTTCAATCTTAGATTGATGGTAGTCTGCCCATTCAATGTTGTTTCTAGTAATGTGGTTTCTTCTTTTTGAGAACATGGAAACCTAGAGTTATATTTCCCTCAACACATTGTTATCATTTTCATTCGCACACTGTTAAAGTATTCATTGGAGTCAAAAAAAATGCATAAAAACTCCTTTCTTTCCGAAGCTATTATGGAAGAGGTTAGTAATCATTGCCATCGTCGTCCATTTAATCAACGAATGCCTAGTTGCCTTTGCTTGTATTCGTCCAGTTATGCAGTATGTTTGTTGGAATATAAATTTATATACCTAGAAATTCGGACTCGTTACATTCAAAGTTCTGCACTTGTACTTAGATCTCGTAAACATCAATTTGCTGAAATTGTGGCGAAAGCACTGTTGATTTTGGTTTCCCTTTGTGATGGATCCTTTAAGTGATGAAGGTCATGTGGAGGAGTACAAGTCTATCATTGAAACGTAAGTTTTTTTATATTGAGGTTTTACTTATTGTATGTGTTTTGTATCATAATCCACTATATATATATATATATATGTTTTGCAGGGCCCTAAAAATGTTCAATATGAGCATAGGAAAGAGAGAGAGACAAAATATCTTGTGGAAATGGTCAAGGTATGAAACACTCGCCATAACACTTAATTATGAAATTTTTGTCGCTCAAAATGTACATAACTCTAATTATGCATTTCACATAGTGTCAAAAATAACCTGATGGAAGGCAATGTGGATTCTATGTCATGCGCTACATGAGAGATATTACTGAGGGTTATGGTTCGGATAACACCATTGCAATTCCTACTATGGTAATCATAAAGTGGCATTTTAATCCATAATTTTCTAAATACTAATCTTTACTTTTTACTAATAGAAGTTTATTTTGTTTTAATAGTTTTCTAACGGCTTTTACCGAAAAAGAAATCAATGAAGTCCGTATAGAGTGGTCCGAGTTAGTTCTTTGATTCTATGGTGGTTGTGATGGTAAGTTTCATACTTTTGTTGAACATAATGATTTGATGTACTAAATTTTATTTCCTACCATTTTACATCTTATTCTAATAATGTAGATGAGATCAAGTTAGATGATTGATGTTGTTGAAGCAAAGATGGTGAAATGCTTGAAGATGGTGAAGTTGATTTTTTATTTTTATTTTTTGATGAATTTTAGTAGCTAGTTAGAAAATATTTGTTGTCGAAGATGGTGAATGGATATTTTTGGATAAATTTTAGTAGCTAGTTAGAAAATACTTGTAGCTAGTTAGAAAATACATGTAGATTGGGAATTTCCCAGAAATAACGTTTTGAATGCTTATGAAATGTGTACCTTGATTTTGATATAAATATTATGAGAAATATTTTATATCTTATTTTGGATTATTATTTTTAATTAGCGTAAACATGCATTAAATAAATAATCAAATAACAAAAATATATTATTCATTATGACCACGGAAATCGCGTGGTCTATTCAATTATGTAACCACGAAAACCGCATGATCTATAATGTCATAGAGGACGGGAAAGGCCGTGGTTCACCTTCAGTGGCCCGTTGTCTATAACATTATAGACACGCGGTTTCACCGCGTCTATAACCAATAGACCATGGAAATCGCGTGGTCATAACCGCATCGCAATAGACTACACCTTTATAGACCACGGATTTTGAAATAGACCATGGGCATTCCCGTGGTCTATTAGCGAAATTCTTGTAGTGAATTCGAGATAGGAGATTCTAATATTAGTAACATGAATCATTGTATACAAGCTCAACCAAAACTGCTTCCAGTATACAAATCCAACAATACAAGCACTGCCACCACCCAAGATGCGGAGGAAATTGGGTTATCTCATTTAACCCCCACCCATAACAAGTCAAAGTGACGGTCAGCAACTCATACTCACTTAAAAACCTTATCGAGGTTTAGATCAACGTAAATTCACAGAGATCTAGGTTCTTCACGATGGTCAGATAGAAGAACTCATCTCACTGTGATCCATCAATACGTGAGATATGTACCAGCATAGACAAGCAACCAAGTCAAGTCACTTTATTTATACCGCATGACTATACTGACCACTCGTCCTCAAGTTGTCTCACCGTGATCCTTTTATATCTCATTGCTTAACCAACCATATGAACTTGTGATCTTCTACACACTGTATGATCTAACTTATATATGAGATAAAAGGACATACATGTGCAATCAAGTAAATAATTCAGATAGGAGATTTTAATCGTGGTAACAGGAAACATTGTATACAAGCTCAACCAATTTGCTTCCAGTATACAAATCCATCAGACGTCCCTTAAGGAGATCAAATATTTGTTGTACTAAACCATGCAGGTTGGGTTAGCTCAAGTATAATAATAAAGTTGAGTGGTACTAATTAAGGAATTAAAGAGATTAATTATTTTAACTAGTCAGGGTGCTATAAATAATTAATGAACGTGTGAAATCTTAAATACGAGGATTCGTAAGTCTAAGTGCATGCCCAACTCAACTTCGGTAATAAAGGGGTAAGTCAACATTTATTCTCTAGTGGAATGAATAAATTTTTATGAATTAATTTATGTTCTAGGCTAAACATAAGATAAATAATTCATTTTAGATTCATATTTATTCCTTGCATTTGATTCATGGGTTGGCCCATCATGGCCCTGAGCTAATTTTGTCCTCCTATATAGAGTCCCACCGACTCGCTCGATTATGTATTATTTTAATACATCTCCAATATCTAGATAGATATTATCCGATATTATTAGATATCAAGAGATATTATTTGATATTATTAGATATCAAGAGATAATTATTCTATATATGATTTATCTTTTTATATGTATTAGATATACAAGGTTCCTATCTAAATAAGATTCTAGGTATGCATTATAAATACATAGTGAGAGAAAATCATAAATCAATCATATCATTTTATTGTGATTTTCAAAATCACAGAGAGAGCAAAGCATGAGGTAAAATTTTACAGTATTCTCCATATATTGCTCTCACTTAGTATTGGAGAATAGACATCCGGGATACGCCTTCGTAAGATCAAAGTCGAGTCCGCCATTGATCTCATATCCAGTAAATTACCGGTAAACACGAGTAAACACCTATGTGTTGCAATTATTATATAGATGCATGCTAGATATATATTCAATATATGGTTAATTAAACAGCCAAGATAGATCATCGAATGCAGGATAAAATAAGATTTCCCTACATGTTCAACCTCGAACACGAATTAATTCATAAACATTTATTCATTCCACTAGAGAATAAAATATTGACTTATCCCTTTATTACCAAAGTTGAGTCCGGCTTGTACTTAGACTTACGGATCCCCATATTTAAGATATCACACATCCATTAATTATTTTAGCACTCTTTAATAATTTATTAAGTAGAACCACTCAACCTTATTATTGTATTTGAGCTAACTCGACCTGTATGAATTAGTACAATAGATATTTTGAGCTCTTTATGGGACATCATCATCCTAAAGGAAATGGTAAACTCTATATAGATAACCAACATGATGTACAAGCACTATCACTACCCAAGATATTGACAATATTGGGTTATCCCATGTAATCCTCACCCATAACAAGTTAAAGTGGTGGCTAGTAACTCATATTCACCTGAAACCTTATCAAAGTTTAGATCAACGTAAAATCACAAAGATCTAGGTTCTTCATGATGGTGAGATAGAAGAACTCATCTCACTATGATCCATCAATACGTCAAGACGTACCAGCATAGACAAGCAATCAAGTCAAGTTACTTCTTATATATATTGCATCTTATACCGACAATTCATCCTCAAGTTGTCTCAATTGTGATCCCTTTATATCTCAATTAGCTTGACCGAACATATAGACTTTTGTGATCTTCTCAACACTGTATGATCTAACTTTTATATGAGATAATGAGACAACATATGAAATCATGTAAACAATTCTGATAGGAGATTAGAATAGTGGTAACATGAAATATTGTATACAATCTCAACCAATTGTAGCCCAGACTAGGCATGCTAAAAAGTGGAAAGAGATGGTAAAGACGGATAAAGAGAGACGCCAATGGGAGAAAATTGAAGAAGAAAGAGATGCACAAACAGCAATGACGAAGAGATAGCTAGGTCCATAACAACTGTTGAGGAAGCTAAAGCTACTGAGCGTAGAACGAAGAAGGCAAATGATCCTGCAAAAAAAATGCTCAACTACCACAAGAAGAAAGACAGCTGCCCATTCGATTGCCCCCATGACCGACCCTTCATCGATTACTAATGCTCTTGCTGAGAGAACGGATGCTTTCCTCGAAGCTTTCTATTCTGACACACCAATCGAGTTCCTATCTGACCAGAGGAACATCGACACTTGATAGACATAGAAAAAGCCAGAGAAGTTGAGAGAATGCTTACTGATGCAAAATACGCCGATGCAGCTGAACGACAAATAAATGAAGGATGTTTGAGATTCTCTGGAAAGACAGTTGTTGAGCTTGCGAAAGAAATGAATGAGTGCAACAATAAAAACTACCTTGCTGATATGAAAATACGAGATGTAATGAGGAAGAGACAGTCAGATTGGGAACTAGACGCCATGCTGACAAATGAGTGTCTGAGTACTTGAATGATGAGTAGAAAAAGCTTTAAAATGATTTTACTGAGTGGTACTACTACTAGATGGGATTTCTTGAACATCTCGAAGTAGCCGCTGATACTTTTTGCAGCGCCCTGCAAGAATACCATTATTAAGTCTTCATTAGAAAGATTGTGAACCGCGCGCTCCAAAATAAAGTCAATATAGCACCGACAAAGAAGACGTATCCAGTTCCCAAACGTGGAAATTTTGTCGACAAAGCAGCAATCAAAGCTGAAGCTCACCAAACTGCACCAATTCTTCAGTTGAATATGGTGAGCCAGCCAGCTGAGTTCAAGGCTCTAATGGAACAGATCTTTGCCAATTAGGGGCAATAGATGATGAAGAAAAGACGAATATAAAAGAGAATTGATTAGTACTTGTTGTGTAATAGATATGTATAGAATAGCTGAAACTAAAACTTAAACTGATGTAATTGTATCTGAACATAATATATATATATATATATATATATAGGGAGGTTAACGTAAAACCATTTTATTGTGCGAGCGTGAGAATCGAATATTCTATGAAGTAAATGAATACATCGAAAGTTAATGAATAAAAAATAGAATTTTCGCCTCATGGGATTCGAACCCCGTGAAAATTCAATTTTGGATTCATCAACTTTCAGAGTATTCATTAACTTTCATAGCATATTCATTTTGTTTTCGTAGTTCTTAGTTCTCACGTTAAAATTGGTTCTTATTTGAACCAAACTCTATATATATATATATATATATATATATATATATATATATATATATGGGATGGTTAACATGAGAACCATTTTTATCATGATAACATGAGAACGAAAAATGATGAATTATTTGTGAAAATTAATGAATCCGTTGGGAAAGTTAATGAATCTAAAAATCCAAAAAATAGAATTTCCGTCCCTCACGGATTCGAACCGGTGGAAAATATCAATTTTTGATTCAGTAACTTTCCCAGCGGATGCATTAGCTTTCATAGCGAATTCATTTTGTTCATTACGAAATTTTGTGATTCTTAGTTCTCACGTTAAAAATAGTTCTTATTTGAACCTAACTCTCTCTCTCTCTCTCTCTCTCTCTATATATATATATATATATATATATATATATATATATCAAAAGCGGTCCAGTTCACCATGACGAGGCGATAATGATTCTTTGTCCGTGCTCAGATTTGTTTTAAAATCTTGTATACTGAACTGAACCTTGTTTTGCAGTGATTCAACCTTTGAAGGTAATCGAAAACTCTGAGCACACAAGTCCACAAAGCATTCAAGTTCATATCCGTAAATGTAAGAACAACGTGCTTTCGAAGAAGAGATTTCTAAAGTGTTTAGTAAACCCTAAGAGTACAAATATAATTATTTACTTATGATTTCACTATACATTTTCTTATTTTCTATGCTTTACATCTGTAATATTCTACGCCTAGAACAAATTAAGTTTTTTCTTGTAACAGCTTAATCATAAGTTGGAAAAACAAAAAATCCTCTACCAAACACCTGTAATAGTGTTGTAAGTAAAAGTTTGTTAGTAAGCAATGAAGTGTTAGTAGCTGAAAGCTAGGTTTTCTTACACCTGTAAGCAAGAAGGTTAGATCGATTGCATAACATATATTTCCTTATGCCAGTAAGCGCAGAATGAGACGACAAGTTAGTCATTGTACATATAATTGTTGGATTTGTCTACTGGAAGAAGTTTTGGTTGAGCTTGTATACAATGATTCATCTTACCACTATTATAATCTCCTATCTGAATTATTTACTTGATTGCATATGTATGCCCTTTTATCTCATATATAAGTTAGATCATACAGTGTGTAGAAGATCACATAAATCTGTATGATTGTCAAGCTTAATAAGATATAAAAAGGATCACAGCTGAGATAACTTGAGGACGAGTTGTCGGTATAGGCTGCGGTATAGATAAGAATTGACTTAACTTGGTTGCTTGTTGTTCCGACCAAATTGTTCTTCTAAGTCGCTCGCAATAGTACGAGGTCCCTATAGGGTGGTAAGGTAGAAACAAGTCGAATCTCTCGAGGAAGACTTAACAGGGCTTATGTTGTGTTACGATAAAAACAGTAAATCTAAATCATAAACTTGATTGGGATGATGCTTAACTAAAAATGACAGAAAATTAAATCACACAGACGATTCAAACCAAACGTTCAAGCAATTCAATTGCAACATGAGTAATTCAAGATTGTGAGAAAGACTAGGCATTAGGTTCTTCGCCTTGATTAATTGATTAATGCTTGCTTAAGAAATTTACCTACTCATGCAATCCTCTAACCTATAATTCAAACACTCGACTTTCGTTCCGTGGATAAAACCTAGGTTATAAGATTTCACAAATACATAAACTATTAGAGTACTCATTTCCGATAACCTCTAACCCAATTGATTCCTATGGATGCAACGTATCTATCTCTCGATAATACACGCAACATAGACAATTAAATGGTGATCAATCACTTAACAGTAAACCCTATGATTCAATTGGTATACTCAATCAAAACAAATAAACAATTAATCAATTTGAATCACCCAACCCTAGAAGAAGATTAGTTCATGCTCATCTCACGGATCAAACAATTGAAATCAATAAATATCATTACTTCAATAATCCAATGGAAAAAGAGAATAACAATCCTTACAATTGCAATAATTGTTGATGAATTTCTTCAATCAAAGTTCTTAAATCACAAAGAGCAAAGGAAAATACTTGGAAAGCTTGAAGGAAGAAATTCGCGTGAGGAGGCGCACGAACAAAAATAAACAGAAGAATAAAAATGGAACTAGGGTTTTCAACGTTTTAAATCATATATATAGCACCCGAAAATTCACGCGTAGCGCCGAACGTGCGCGTTCAAAAATAAGCCGAAACGCGGCTCGCCCAGCGCCGGACGCGAACTCAGCGCCTAGCGCCGGACGCGAGGTAGCGCCGGACTCATCAGCTCTCGGAACGAGGTGCCAGCGCTGGACGCGGTGACTCTCTGGACAATCTTCAATTCTTGTGCAGCGCCGGACGCGACTCAATGTCGGACGCACGGAGTCTCGGGATGAATTTCACCTCGGGCGTCCAGCCGGGGCGAGCGAGCGTCGGATCGCGGAGCTCGGCGAGACTTCGGCCGGCGCTGGACTGAGCGTGCCACCGACCGGACGCGGCGCCTGGATGATTCTGCTGGGCGACCAGCGACCAGCGACGGACGCGGACGCTCTTCGGGACACGGAACCCGGTCGGGACGCTGGCAGCATCGGACGCTGGTCTTCATGAATCTTCCTCATAGCAATGTCTGCACTGGCGGGCCACACCGAGTCCGGCGCTTGGGCGCTTTTGTGCACAAAATGGTTCAAACGCGATCATTCCTACAAAGCAAAACGAACATGATTCCAACAAAAGATACTCAAATATAAACAAAAGAAACCAAATCTTCTAAAACAACCAAAGAAAACATAACAAAACATGCAAAACACTTCTCGATGTATTGATGGATCACGGTGAGATGAGTTCTTCTATCGACCATCGTGAAGAATCTAGATCTTGGTGACTTTACGTTGATCTAAACCTCGAAAAGGTATTAGGTGAGTATGAGTTGTTGACCATCACTTTGACTTGTCATGGGTGAGGGTTACATGAGATAACCCAATATTCTCCAGTATCTTAGATGGTGGCAAGCTTGTATGTCATGCTAGTTACTGATTGAGTCATTTGATCCGCTTAGGATGATGATATCTCCTTAAGGAGCTCAAAAGTTTATTTTAATAAGCCCCGCAGTTGAGTTATCTCAGTATAATAATAAGGTTGAGTAGTAATACTTAAGAATTAAAGAGATTAATTATTTTAAGCAGCCAGAACGCTATAAATAATTAATGGACGTGCGATATCTTAAATACGGGGTTCGTGAAGTCTAAGTGCAAGCCCGATTCAACTTCGAAAATAAAGGGGTAAGTCAGCATTTATTCTCTAGTGGCATGAATAAATGTTTATGAATTAATTTATGTTCTAGGCTGAACATAAGATAATTAATTTATTTGAGGCCCATCTTTATTCCTTGTGTAATATCCCAAATTTTTTTCTTAAAGAAGTATGATATATATCTATACATATATATATATATATATATATATATATTAAATTTGAATTATTTTCTTTTAAAAATTGAATTTTGAATGTTTTCTGAGTTGTTCGGCTAAGAGCGGATGCGCCCTAGTGAAAAATGTAAAGTTTGATATTATAAGTTTTAAAATTTTAGTAAATTATGATTATGATTTTAGAATGAAAGTTTAATTTTTTATGCATTGGTTATTAATTCATGATATTAAGTGATTTGGATATAAGAATTGATTAGAACATTTATTTGTTATACATTAGAGCAAATTTGTGAAGAAAATAACAAAGGTATATATATGTGTATATATATATATATATATATATATTTTATGTTTAAATGTGTAGAGAATTGTGGAATTCTCTAGATATGGTGAATAATCACCATATTAAAGAAAAGGAAAAATAAAAGAAAAATTTGTGGATTGTTATAAATAGGCTACTATTCACCTTCTTCATTATTTTTTCTCCCTAATTTTCGTCCAAAACACACACTACACAAACTAAAATTTTTGAAAATTTCAAGCTCCAAATTTTCAAGATCCAACCGTTAATTTTTCGATCCATCTTCGTATCAAGGTATATTTCTATCTCTAGAACACATCTATGGTTTGAAAATTGAAAAACATGAACTTATGAGCATATTTAAATTTTCGGTCATTTTGAGCTTTGTGAAGAAGATATGTTGTTTTTTGATTATTTCTTGATATTATGTTAGGTTAATCGCCGATGAGTTGTTTAACGTTGAAATTTTGAGCATATGTTCATTCTTGGAATTTTTGTGATTTTCAAAAATTATGGAGGCTATGATCTTGAATTTATGATGTTTATATACTTGATATTCCTTCATATATGTGTTGTTGGGTTGATATAAATATGTTTTGAGCAAGAAAAACGTTTGAAATCGAACTTGTGTCGAAACCCCTTTTTGGTCGAAAATCCTAAACCATATAATGTTGGATTTTTTATTTTATTTGATCATTTTGACTTCATATTTTGATTCTATGATATGAATAAAGCTTAAAATGATTTATTCGGATTTTTCGGCCGACGTATTCAAAAATTGGAAAATTTTAGTTTGACGTCAAGTTTGAGTTTTTGGTGTTAAAGCTTTGATATTTAAGTTTTGATGGTTGATTAATGATCTTTATTGATAGTTGAGCATATATAGAGGTTCGTTTAAGATAGATGACGTTTTACGCGATTTTTACGTTGGACATACGTTATGTTTGAAGGGTATTGTCAGTTTTTGGTTAAGATTGGACGGTTTATACGCGTTGATGTGTCTAATATACTTGTTTGGCCATATGAAACTTAGTTAAAAGTAATTTTAAAGTGCTATTTGGCGTGACATTCAAGCTCGAGACGAACAACCAAGCAAGAGCTTTATTTTGAAGCGTCTACACGAAAGGGGTTTACTCTATCCGTAAGTTCATGGTTATAATCATTGTTGTATTTTGTTGCATTCATGCTGAAAGCCTGTGTGACGTCTTATTGCCAATGTGGCGTAGCCTATATGGCGTATTATTGCCTGTGTGGCGAATCATTGCATGTGTGGCGTATTATTGTTTGTGTGACAGAAAAAGGTACCCTCGAGGGGAGAGACTAGTCTCGCGAACGAAATCAAGAAATATATTTATTATGTTTTGTGATATTATGCAATTGGTTATAACTGCTTGCAGTGCATTCCCCACTGAGTATGTCCGCATACTCACATCCCCTATTTTGATATATGTTTTGCAGGCTGAGGGAGTTGACGGTTGATGCTGACGGAATGAGCCCCACATATACATTCTCTCATGATCATGTTTTATGTGAATATGTACATCTATGCTAGAACTTAATCGGTTTTTGGTTACAAACTAAGTTTGAATCGAAATGATGTTAATGAGTATGTATATATATTTTGATGAGGGTTGTGCCCCTAGTTGCGGTTGCTATGTTGTGGTTGTTGTTGTTTCGGGTTAGCATATATGTATTTACAGGATATATGCCGTCCGTTCGTCGAATGTTTATAACCTCCGCTGCTTATATATATAATTAATATCATTATTATTCTATAATTGTTAAAGATATAAAGATTTTAGTAATGTCCCTCTGCCAAGAATGAGGGCGTTACACCTTGCATTTGATCCCTGGGCTGGCCGCCCATCAAGGCCTGGAGCTGCTTGAATTTGTCCACCTCATAAGAATCCCATCGATTACGCTCGATCCTCTCTATCCGAAAGATATTATTATATTTATTAGATATGCAGATCCTATCCTAATAGGATTCGAGGGTTGCATTATAAATATAAGGTGAGAGAAAATCAGTGTATCCTAATGCTAAAGAGATTTTCGGAAATAATAGTGTGATTACTGTGATTTTCGAAATTTCTAAGTGTGAGGAAGAAGGCGAATTTTCGCAGTACTCTCCATAGATTGCTCTCACTCGGATTGAAGTTTTGGCAAACGGGATACAGTCCATAAGATCAAAGCACGAGTCTTGATCTGAATCCTTGTCCGATAAATTCGCAGGTGAACACGAGAAAACACCTATGTGTTGCAATTAATTATGTAGGTGCATGCTAGGTAAATATTCAATGTATGATGAATTAAACATCCAAGATAGATCCTCGGAGAGGGTTAAAATCAGATTTCTCTACAATAATATGAACTTCTACATCTAGGTTTCTCTTTCACCCGTAAGCAAGACCAATCCCAAGTAGTCGATTGACTGATTTATCAGTCCATGCATGTAGGAGCTGATCTCTTCGAACCACGTAAAATTAAGTGTGCTCTTTTACGTCCAGTACTCGTAATTACATGTTATTGAATTGTCACCACTTAGCACATGCAACACAACATATTCTTTGAAACCTCCAATAGTAGCACTTTGCTATTGAAGAGAAAAACAAATACTGACTAAATCATATTTGACTAAGTACTTTTCAGTATCAGTTATTGTAAGGCATAACTTAACCATCATTTTCCATACGCACATTACTTCAGTCCGATTGATCAACTGTTAAAGCAGTCAGTAGGATTGCCAACTGATCATTAGTACTGACCGATATTAGTAACCAGATATCTATTGACTTCAGTAGACCGTCAAATCTTGTTTTAAGAAAAAGTTTTATTTTCTTTAACTCGTATATCTCCTCCTCCCCTATACACCAAGACGACCCCTTGAGACCATCAATAAGTAATATATAGGTTACTTAATTATTTAAGTTCATTACCCTGTGATAGATCGTAAGTAAAAGAAAAAATACTGCCATTTCCAGCCATAATATCAAATTTAGAGGGTTATTTTATAGAGCTTATAAGCTTCAAACAGGGATGTATTTTCGATTTGGATATTTGATATACTCTAACTGAACAAAACCAATGGTGAGCAGTTAATTGAATAACTGATTCTATCGATTTCGGTTCGATTATCAATAGCGTTTTCATTGTTGTCGATAATGAACTGGACTAATATAACAAAATATATATATATATATATATATATATAATTATTAAACTAATAAATTTTAATTATCTTTCTACCCCTAACCCCTAAAATGTGTAATTGATTTGAGAAATCTGACCCTAATCTCCTACCCGGCCCTACCCACTTCTTCTTCGTTCTTGTGCCATAAACTCTTGCTTCCTCTTTATCCGAGCCGTTTCTTGCACTTTCCACACTTCTTCTCTAGCTATCAAGTCCTTGTCGTATTTCTCTATAGCTTCTAGGAACTTGTTGAGCAAATCCTCTTACTTCTGCAAACATCCTTCATCAGCCTCTCCAAGTAATCTGCTAGCTTTCTCTCAAGCATCAGGCTCCCATCAGAATCTTTTCTCGATGAGGATGCAGTGCATGTGGAGGCCGACAAGAACTCAACATCGGAGTCTTGGCTTGAGAAGGGTATGTAGAAATCCTTACTACAACTGGCGCCTTTCGCCATGACAGTTATGGCTGCTGCTGCCTTTGTTTCGATCGCGTAGGAAGGAATCTTGTTCAATGGAGTGGATGGCATAGAGAATTGGGCGTTGAGAAGCTCTAATTGCTCAAAGAATAAGTAGTTTTTTTAATCCGGTTATTCGGTTAATCGAAAAACTGATGGATCGAACAGATCGATTTTTCTATTAACTAAATAACTGAATTGTTCGATTATCGGTAAGCACCAAATGGTGATTTCATTTTCGGTTAACCGAAACCAACCGAGTTCCCAAACCCTACTTATAAGATGTTTCAAGAGTTCATAAGTTATCAGCGTGTTTGGATAATTGAGCTTATAAGCTAGGGAGAAAATTCAGGTCACAAAGAGAAAATTGAAGAATGAATATATTAATATATAAGAAATAACAAACCATAATAAATTTATTTTTGTAAAAATTAACTGTTGCTTATAAGATCATGAAAAATAAGTTTGGATAAATGAACTAATTTTTTGGATAATTTATAAGTTGTTGGAACTTATTTTTATAGTTTATGAGTTTATTTGCCAAACACTTCTCAATAATTTATAAATTCTTAAATAATTTATAAGATATTTAAAAAACTTATTAACTTAACCAACACCGTCTTAACCCTCATTGCCATGCCTCCCAAACCTCTATGTTGGTTAATAACAGTGATTTGAGATTTAGATTGGATGATTAGTACAATATTCAATCAACAAAAAAGTGTTTACGTGAAATATCAATATAAATTACAGAAATCTGTCTTAGCTAAAAAATCAATTAAAATATCAATTAAAGCTCTATTAGTTGGTACAATATAAAAAAATAGTGTTACCATGGCGCCTATCGCCTTGCTCGGCTCGATTTTCGCTTGGTTAGTCGTCCAAGTAGTAAAGTTGGGGAACCATTTTTTCTTTTTTCTTTTATGAGCTCTAGTTCTATTTTATTTGTTACATAATCTAATTTAAATTAGTTTTGTTACTAAACTAATTATTTATAATATATTAATTTAAAATTCATAATATGATATGCATATTATATCTTAAAAAAATTCGTAAAAGTAAAGCCAGGGTCTTCGTATCTTAATTATACGGGTTTAATTTCTCCCATGTAACTCTCACCTTGCCCTATAAATTGATATTCAATTGTCATTTTCACCATGCTATAAGCCTATAACCAATTCCTATTGAGTGGTCCTACTATGAATTAATGAGTCGTTTTATTTTAAAATAGTTTGATCAAAAATCAGAATCATCTACATATATAGAGCAATTATGTCTTGAAAATCGTGTATTGTTAATGCCTCGAATCGGTGCAAAGTATTGTACAACATCAAGTTGTTCTATGAAGTGTGATCGTCTCCAAGTTGCATCGCTGTAACTTTTATAATCATATTTTATAATTAGTAAATATCAGTTTATATTCCAATATTATGTGTTTTTTCATTTAATGTCTCAATATAAATATATTATTATTTGATCTCTAATGTTTACGAAAATTTCACTTAATATCCCGTCGATCAATTTCGATGTACAAAAGTTTATATGGTTGTCATAATTTCATGTTAGATTTTCGTCATTATAAAAATAAAATAAAATGTGAAAAAATTATCTTAAACGACGTCGTTATATTTCTTTCCTTATAATGACCTAGAAAAGAAATGGAACAATGCCGCTTTGGAGGCTTTTTCACTTTTTATTTAATTTTTATATTGACATGGAGTCGGCATTAAATTCCAACGATCACGTGGCGATTGTGTGTGGAAATTGATCAACGGACATTAAACTTCTGAAACATTAGGGATGAAAACAACAATATATTTACGTTGTGACATTAAATGAAAAATCGTGAAATATTGAGATATTAACTGATATTTACCCTTTATAATATATCCCCCCGTCTCCCTTAAATCACCAGTCGAGTTTCAGTTTTCCAACTATTAATATTTTCTTTAATTGATATATTTAACTATTTTTACTATTAAAAACAATGGATTTGAATTGTTTCAAGCTCTTTTCGCAAATTGTTTGACCGGATTCAAATTATTCTAGTGAAGTAAACCGCATGCAACAAAATATAACTAAAGATTTTCACAACTATCACGCTTGCTGCAATAACAAAATAAATTTTTAAATAAAATACAAACGTCATTTTTTTATAAAATCTGGTGATAAAGACGACAACAATAATAATAACAATAACAATATATTATTTATGCCCTAATCTTTGGGGCAAATTGCAAAAATATCATGACTTTCGGGCACAAATAGCAAATGTGGAAATATATTTACCACATGAGCATCAAAACGTTTAAATAAATATCTCAAACGAGATTGTTTTGATGTTCAAGTGGAAATTCTTAGAAAATAAATCAAAATATCCACGTTGAAATTAGATCTTCCACATTATAATTTTTATATTTTTTTAGTCTAAAAATATAGGCTCGAGTATATTTACAACTCATATTCAAAAGTCATGTTTTTTTTTTACAATATTTAAAAATCGGGTTAATTTTTATAACTCGATCAAAAAATCATATCACAAAAAAATATAATAATCTTATTATTTATAATAAAATAATAAATAAACATTATTATTAATGACACGAACCGTTGAAAATGGAATGGAAAACACTAATTTTGGCTGACTTATAGGGCGAATGAGGCCCAACTCTCTCTATAATGCCTCACTTTTTGATGTGTGTTTTTCCCTTGTTGAAGCATCTCCCACAATTAAGAAAACTAAACTAAATTTAGTAATGACTTGGACAAAGTTTTCAATAACGTACGACATCATTAAATACATAAAATCACATTCTGGGTGTGTTGGCCTAGTGCTAAATTGGTTAATCCCAGAAGTTAAAGGTCTAGGGTTCGAGTCACCAATATAGATTCGAATCGATAAATTTCTATATTTAATTGAAAAAAAAAAACACATTCAAATGCAATTTGGTGACAACCATAGTATTTAAAAGTCGTAAGGGCACCGAGGGTGTTCACCTTTGGAGTGCGTCGCAAGAAATATTTATTTTAAGGCAAACCGTTTCTGTTAATTTAATGACGTCTAGATAGCCTATGCTGACAACTAAGAGTTGAGATTTGTAATTTGTTAATATATAAATTGATGAAAATATTCAAACTGGATAGGAACGCATGTGGCCGTTATTTACATTTTAAAATCATATTCCCTTTCTACTCAAAATTTGTACCTATTTTTTTTTTTTTTATGTTTTCCAAATTTATTTATTTTTTATTTATGAACTTCTACTTATTATCCTCAACAGCATGTTTTATTTATACATTTTAATTTTTATGATCCACCACTATTCCAATTTATTACCTTTAACACTGCCACTTATCTATACATTTTAACACTCATAATCTATCATTAATTAATTTGATACTACAATAATATGAGATCCTTATTTTACTCACAAAACGCTCAACAACTTTTACTAAATTTTGCATTGAAAATTCTCAAGAAAATATTTTGAGGACAAATGAAGTACGCAATACACGTTTCACATTCTAAAAGAAATTGTCTTTAAAATTATTTATTTACCCAGCAAAAGAATTATTAATTTTTTTTAGGGTAAAAGAGATAGTGATACATGTTAATGCATTTTAATTGTTTCAAACAAGTAATATTAATTAAGGGTAAATATCAATTTAAACCTTAAACAATACATGTTATATCAAAAATATCCTGAACTTTCAAAAATATCTATTAAAACCCCAAACTATATTTGATACAAATTAAAACCCCAAACTATCATATTTTCTATACAAATATGATAGTTTGAGGTATTAATAGATATTTTTGAAAGTTCAGGATATTTTTGATAAACATGTATAGTTCAGGATTTAAATTGATATTTATCCAATTAATTAATTAATTGAATATTTTCCTTTTGTGGGCCGGATAGTGAGCAGCTCATTTTTTGTCGGCTGGGCCGAATGGATTGTTAAAATTTGCTTGATAACCTATTGGTTTTTGGGATTAGAATATTGGGGTTTGCTACAATCAGAGCATTTGGGAGGTCCACTTTTGTCTTTTGTCCTCCTTTAATGTAAAATAAACTTCAATTACCTATTTTTTTGTAAATTATAGTAGTCAAAGGATGACAATAATTTGAAATTTGAGTAAAGATCATTTATATTAAAAAATATTCATAACTTTTAAAAATATATTCTAAACTGTTGATAAAGACATATTATTGTGTACCTAATAAATCTATTTTATTTTTAAATTTATGACGTGCCCATTTTTTCATTACCTAAAATTCTTATTTGCAACCAAAATCATGCATAAAATTTCTTCTTGCATAAGGATATGACATGGAATTTTTTAAAAAATTCACGCCATTATTTTTATTTCAAGCTGATCTCCAACAAGATTTTTCATTTTCAAAAAATGGGATATCCTTGATTTTTAAAATAGAGACGGTCCACTAGATATTACTGAATATATGCATATACTTGGGTTAGAGAGAAATATTTATGACCAAAATTTTAGACATTGAACCTTCCCCATGTATGTATATTATAAAAAGTGGAAATATAATAATATAGCCATCAGTTAAGGAATGTCAATTATAGCGCGAACATAAAAATATCAAATTATAGCTAAGTTGTTGGTCCTATTGGGACTATTATCACCAAATAGTGCCGATAGGACCATTTATCTATTGGTACTATTGGTACT
Organism: Salvia rosmarinus; assembly: GCA_036937905.1. Taxonomy (NCBI): domain Eukaryota; kingdom Viridiplantae; phylum Streptophyta; class Magnoliopsida; order Lamiales; family Lamiaceae; genus Salvia; species Salvia rosmarinus. Next base: position 28,870,522 of record CM072822.1, on the reverse strand, counting down.
ATTTGGCTATAATTTGACATTTTATGTTCGCGCTATAATTAACATTCCTTAACTCGATAATTATATAACGTCAGCGCCTTATAAAAATTAGATAAAACTTCATCGACATCTAATTCACTTTCCCTCTCTTTCATTGGCGCATTGAAGTTACTAATAATAGTCGGGTTGATTGTCGTATTAATCAATTTTTTGTCTAAATCTTGATTTAAAAAAATAAAAGCGTGAAATTTTTTTTTATGTCTGAAATTTAAAAAGCGACATCACGGTGGACTCGAACCCGAGACATTTGGTCTCGACATTAACCACTCTACCACTAGCTAACGCACGCATACCAACTGTGAGAATATTTTTTGGTCAATTATCTGAAATTTTAAAGATCGTGTCACGGTGGACTCGAACCCGAGACCTTTGGTGCAGGGCATTAATCACTCTACCACTAGGCAAACACACACACAACTATGAGAATATTTAGTGCTAATGTATGTAAGTAGCCAAAAATAGGAGTAGAAGTTTTATAGCCTCTTCATAAAAACATGAGTTTATAGTCGTTTTGGCTTAAAAGATAAAATTATCCTTTGGACCCTGGCTGAAAAAATTGAAAGAGAATACTATCTCTCTCTCTCTCTCTGCCTCTCTCTCTCTCTCACGACACAAAATTCTCCCAGAGAATTCAATCACACATTAGCACAACATGAGTGATAGTGATACAAAACCACGGTACTCACGGGACGCGGTGGAAGCAGCGGTGGTGAAGGAAATAGCTCCTCGGTGGAAGAAGCTTCCACGCTGGCGATCCACCGCTCACGCAAGCACGCCGTCGACCTTCAACCGGAACCTGAATTACGAGCACCACCGCCTCCGGTGAGTAATGTGACATTTAAAATTAAATTTTCATATGATACGATAGTTTTCATGGGGTGCACAATGCCGTGTAGTGATGAAATTTCGATGGTTTGTGAGTTTAGCAACTCGAAATTGAATTTAGATTGCATTTGTTGATTTTATGTGCAAATTCGTGTTCGAAAGTACGGTTAGGACCGTGTAGTGTACGGTGACAATCGTGTCTTGAAGAACATGTTGTTCTTTTGGAGCATCGTGTTCTTGATGACACGGTTCAAGACCGTGTAGTGTACACGGCGACAACCGTGTCTTGAAGAACATGTTGTTCTTATGGAGCACTGTTTTCTTGATTACGGTGTGTCACCGCACGGTTCTTGATGCAGTGACAACGTGCACTCACCGTGCACTATGTTACGCGACACGGTTTGAATCATGTATTGAAGAATAACGTTCAATAATTATTTCTAGCAACGTTCATAGTGTATACTGATTATTTTTTATTTAAACAGTATTAATCATGTGCATTTACAACCTCGTTATAGGTGGTTACGACCTTATATGTAAGGCTACGTCGGATGCATCAATCAGTACATCTGAATCGATGTGTTGGCCGAGGTTATGACATGTTTACAGCAGCGCGTATGTATTGATGTATTTAGAGATAGCTGCTTATGACATCTTCTTTGTCTCAGGAGAGGGGAAAGCACAAATAATACGCTGCATAATCTCATGGCCTGACAGGTCGTTGATCCTATTATTCCTGAGTTCGAGATATGGTTCCATGTTTGTGGATCTAATATACGGTTTGGGATGGTTAAGTTTGCCCTAGTGTCTGGATTGCGCTTCAGCCCGTCTTCTTTTGATCCGAGTTTGAGGCACGACATTCCCCGGACCAGCATGTTTTATAGATTGTTTTGGGGTCGAAGGACTACTGTTTCAAAGTTCTGCAGCCGATTCAACAAACAACGGCTGGGTGATAATGTCACGGACTACTTGAAGGCGGTGTTTATATTAGTGGCATATTTGATCGTCCTTTACCGTGATATGGAAGCCATCAAGCCTTGGGTTTGGGCATTATCTGAGGATTTGGATACGTGAGAGAGTTTTCCATGGGGCTCCTATTCGCTCCAGATCCTCTGTCACGAGATTGATGTGCTGAAGAAGCACCCGAGAGAGGTGGCTGCTTTGAGGAAGACGTACCATTTCTATGGACCTATTTAGGCTTTACAGATTTGGTCGTATGAGGTCATTCCAGACTTGGGACGTATGTGCAGGTGCCGAGACACCGTTATGCGATTGCCCAGATGCTTGATGTGGACTACTTGGAAGTCCCTGACCAAGTACAGTGGTTTGTTTTTACGAGCAGGTAATTTTAATAAATGTTTAATATTTGTTATATATTTATTAAATACATTATAATTAATAATGTGTATGAGTTTTTTTGTAGCGTTTATGTCATCCTCTGCTGGAGCCGCTCGAGGTCGAGTTGACAGAGCCATATTACTTGAGCCTATACGAGGCGATCCGCTGGCTATTAGGTTTGTGCCTGTGGGACGACAGGCCAGAGAAGCACATGATGAGCCTACGCCTGCACCTGAGCCACAACAAGTGCTCGTGCGAGAAAGTGCCCGCTCGGGGTGTCGAGCATGTCCCTATCATGCGGCAGTGGCGAAGGCAACGGGAAGGCTGAAGTGTCGAGATATATCTCGGGTTGTTGAGCTGAGTCGACTGGTTTGTCTCGATTGCGGTCGAGCATTGCAAGCACTCATCGCAGCGGGGAGGAGGAGGAGCCGGCGGACTATGTATGCTGCGAACACACCGTGAGTGCTCGATTAGGCGAGGCCTATGTTGTTTGTTATGACTAAGAGTATACGTTGTGCCATTGTGGAAGGCGATTGAGAGAAGGGCCTTGTAGCTCGGTGGCTCGGCGTGTGTTCGGCGATTGCGGATTTCTTCCGTGCGGATCTTGAGACATAGATCTCGTACCCTATTTTACGTGCAAGCTACGTCGGGCCTATCTATTGAGCATATCGATCGGAGGTGCTCGGTGTCCCGGTATGAGGAGGTACCTCGCACTAGCCACCGACGATCTGCTTCACGACAGGTCGATCCATAGGAAGTACCTCACACTAGCCACCGATAATCTTCTACACAGCAGGTCGATCCAGATCAGGGGCCCCGCACTAGCCATAGACGATCTGCTTCACTGCAGGTTGATCCACAGGAGGGGGCCCGTACTAGCCATCGACGATCTTCTTCACGGTAGGTCGATCCAGAGGAGGAAGCCCGTACTAACCACTGACGATATGCTTCACTGTAGGTCGATCCAAAGGAGAAGCCCCATACTAGCCACCGAAGATCGGCATCAAGTCATCCAGAGAGCAGTCATGCCAGCCAGCGGAGATCGACAGCTCGAGAGCTAGTCACGCCAGCGCATGAGGGTGATGTATCGTCGATAGTTGGGTTCTTTGCATTGGATACCCCATATCAAGCTACCCGGATATGAGGACCCCTCGATCGCGACTAGCGGCGTCACGAGATATTTAAGCGATCGGTCCAGTATTATGTCGTGACTCGTTTGAATGTGCATATTATGACTCGATCATTGTTTGATCGATTCGACCCACTACGGCGGTGATTGGCGGTACTTTATTACCAAATTTATTCAAATTTTCTATATATTTTATAATTGAAGTTATGGTGTTCTTTTTATTTATGTGTTAGGTTATGGGTTGTACTCTTGTATATACATATGAAAATAATCACGGAGGTCCTTCCACTATATTATTGCTCGGGATCAATGAAGCTCGATGTATTATAGCACCGATTACATTTTATGTAATTTTGAAATGTCCCTAAATTTATTTTAACTCCTCCAGTATATATAAATTATTCATGAATAAATTTATTCATTTATGCAACAAGCGCTTGTGTGTGAGTTCGCCCGCTTCGTCCTAGTGATCCTATGGGCTATCATATGGTATTGACGAGCCCAAGTTTTGTGCTCTTTTACGTGTCTTGTCTAGGTCTAGATCGAGTCTTTTGGGTCTTTCTTGTTGTGTTTTGTGTGCGGAGGACACATTGGTCTGCAGGGACAAGGCATGGCGAAAATGGGCGAAGGAGTGGAACTTGCATGGCGGATGAATAGAGATCGATGCACCTCGAGGAACAAGGAGCTTAGCTCACGTACAGGCTTCAAACCCCAAGAGTTTGTTCCGTTTCACGGCGTGACCTCCTTACAGACCGCACAAGTTCAATCTCGAAGGGTAGGCTAATGGGTGGCGGAGTGAAGAAGGCGGCGAGACCAAGAAGAAGGAGGCGAGAAGGCGGAGGGAGGCTAATGGGCAAGATACACGAGATGCAGGCGAATCTCGCTAAATCCGGAAAGGATGCGCTACCGACACCGAATGCATGATATCAGGAGGAGATCACCTTGGATCGTCTGGGCGAGGAAAGAGCGCCGATCAACAAGGAAAACCTACCAGATTGTCCGACCCATGGGCCATTACCATCGTCTGTCTCTCTACCTATATATATGGATGAAGGCGCGACTTGTCGTCTCTCCGTGTTCCGCCTCTCACTCTCATACTTTTAGCATCGATTCATCTAGCAACATCACATACATTAAATCCGCCGGGCAAACACTTTTATTTGCTATTCAGTATGTTTTGCGGTGGCACTTTGGGCTCATGGTTTCTATTTCGTTCAAATAATAGTAAGTTGTTTCCGTTTCATGATGGTTTCGATTAAGCATTGCATGTTTATTTATTTTATGTCTAGCTAAGTCTTTATTACGGTTTGGGCGTGACTAAGTGGAGCATGATTAATATAACTCGAGAGGTCTAAGTAGGGCATTACGATGCATGCGTGTGTTCCCCAAGCACTAGGTCCCGGGCAATATATATCTTAACCAAACTCGGTGTGTTAGTTGCAAATAATATAGTGGGTAAGGGAGGTTACAAGTAATAATTGGATTAAGGTGTCGGGTGTCCTTTGAAATAAATAATCTGACTGGTGTGGGCGAGTTGGAGTAGTCATAGCATTGCCTTTGCCAATCTGGGTCCATCTAGATCATAATTTGCTGTAGGTCCGCATGTCTTGAGGTGTCCTCGTGCGTGGGCATTACGGGTTAGATAGTTTGCATAGGGTGTCCCTTGCCTTCTTTACACAGAAAGGATAGACTTGGAGGGGTGCGTCATGGGCGTGACGCGTGACAACGGGGTCACGACGTATGTCTCTTATAACCTGTTGATGCATGTCATGTAGTGAAAACCTTTGCACCTAGGATCGAGTATTAATCGTCTTCACGAGTTGTTGCCCAAGCCGGACTCGTCTTATTATTTGATATTCCCTTTGAGTTTGTTTGAGTTACTTTAGTCTTATCTATAGTGATCGAGATAATTACACCACTCTCGTCCTTTTAAGTGACATCGTGACATCGAGATTGCTACACCAACTCCTCGTGGGATCGACCCTATACTTATCGCCGGCTACGCTGTGATGGGCAATAGGTTATAAATTTATTTTGAGCGCTAAGCGACGATGTCGAGTGGCGCGCTGCTTGGGGGTTGCACATTCGATGGTATCTCTATTTCTTGAATTTATATTGCTTTCTTTATTGTATGCTACGACCTAACCTTGTAGGAAGGCGGAGGACTTTTATGCGATCACGAGATCGAAAAGCATGCAAGGCGGAGGAAGCGGCGATGCGGAGGGCACGACAGGCTGCGGGCGGCTAATCGAAAGAGAACCCGGAGGGCGTACGATGGGTGAACAACCACAAGTAAGCGAACATTGAAAATGGTGTTCCCAACAACGAGTAACACGAGGCCAGCGGGCATCACTTTGCCCGCGATCGATAGCAACGGGAGATGAAGCATTCCTTCATCCAAATCCTCCCGATTCATGACATGCGGGGAGGATCCACAAAACATTACAAGATTTCGAGATGGCGTGTGGGAATATCTGCGAATGAAAACCTTGGAGAGTATGTGAGATTAGTGTCATTCCCTTCTCCGCATGATGGGCAAGAGAATGGCTCTACACCTTGCCGTTGGAAGTGTGACCACGTGGGCACAACTTCACCAAAGTTCCTCGAGAAGTACTTTCACCTCCGCGTATTCGTAACATGAGGAAAAGGATAAGCGACATCAAAATGGGCACGGAGAGACCTTTTATGATTCTTGGGGAAGGTTTAAGCAGTGCAATATTTGGATCACGATCGATCCAATATTTCATGGTGGGTTGAGGGCCAGAGAAAATTTGGGTGAATGCAGCTTGTGGAGGATCAATCTTGAATAAAGTTCCCGTGAGGCCTTTAGATCTTGGGCGAGATGGCGAAGAAAGCGAGACGGCGAAGGAGGAGGTTCGAGGCAAGCCGCTTCTTCTTCTTCAAGTGGAGACCAAGTGGATAAACTCAGTAACTTTCGACAAGTTCATAACCAACACAGGACCAGACGGGACCGGGGCAAGGGCAAAAAGCTAAAGTTTGCCAAATATGCTGCCGTGACACATCACACGGATCAATGCCCTTTGTTTGCTTGAAGAAGAAGTCGTCGGTGGGTCAAAATGGTAATGGGCAATACTGAGCATAGGAGATATGATCCAAACTCTCAGACCTACAACCCAGGATGGAGTAACCACGAAAACTTTAGGTGGTCTAACAACCAAGAGGCGGGACAACAACGGCGAAGACGGAGGCGGGACAACCATGACCATACGAAATAATCAGCGTGACCAAAGCGGTGGGCCATCGTTGGCTGAACTTGTGCACACTATGGCACGAGAAAATGTGAAGGCTCAACAAGAGAACGAGAAATTCAAGGTCGAGACAAGGGAGCCCTCAGAGCCTGGGCACCAAGTTTCCCAATTGACTACCGTCGTGGCAGCGTCTTGAGAAGAAGCAAGAAATTTACCTCCTCAGTAGAGGTAAACAATTAGCCCAATCTTGCCGTAGCCCTAAGAAGTGGGAAGAAACTACAGAGAAAGTTTTCATGCCTGAGGGCGACGCAAACATGCAGTGTGGAAGATCTCACGAACACAATGGTCAAGATGACAATGATCAAGAGGAGCGCGAGGAAAAGATGCGGAAAAGAGGCAATCATTGAGCCAACCTATGTTAAACCTAATCCTAGGTTTTACCTCCTTTCCAGTGCGATTGTCGAAGAACAGAGAGGAAGAAATGAGTGAGATGTATCGCGTGTTTAGAAGGTGGAAATTAATATACCGCTCATCATCGCCTGGGCACGATGCGAAATGGGCAAAGTTCATGAAAAATTGTGCGAGAAGGTGAAATATAAAGATGATGCGAAATTCTAAGTGGGAGAGAATGTATCCGCATCCCTACAGGAAATTGCCGAAAGTGTGGAGATCGAGGGATGTTTTCATTCCTGCGTAATAAGCAATCTGAGGATCGAAAGGGCCATCTTTGGTTGGGGGCATCTATAAGCGTCATGCCCTTGTCAATGTTCGATGAATTAAAGGGAACTCGCCAACGACGACAGTGGTTATTGATTAGCGAGACGGTCCAGCGTCATCCGAAGGAATCATCGAGGCGTATTGGTCAAAGTGGAGGAACTCATATTTCCGGCGGACTTCTACGTTTTGGATATGGGCACGATGGGTAACAAATCCTCGGTTATGCTCTTGGGTGGACCATTCATGAAGGCGGCCGAACTAGGATTGATTGCGACACGGGCAAGTTATCATGTGAATTGACGGCGAGACGTGACCTTCAACATCTTCAAGGCCATGGAACATCCTATTGATATTGAGGTCGCGAATTCATTGATCACATTGAACCCATGGTAGGAGACATCACCGCCGAGATAGGTTTACAAGATCCATTTGGATGCGGCGATTGAAAGTGGTCTTAAGGAGGAGACACTCGAGGAAGCGACTTCGGACAATGTCGGGAGGCCCCGCTTATTTGCCGAGCGAACCCGAGGGACTCAAGTGGTCAATATGCGAGAACATGCCCAAGTGAAGGAAGAAGAAAAGCTCATTCAGTCCCCCATGAGAAGCAACGAAACTCGAGCTAAAGACTCTTCCTCACCACCAAGTACATCTTTCTAGGGAAGGGCGACACCTTGCCGTGATCATCAATCTTGAACTCGATGCGAGTCGGGGAAGGCGTGAGAAGTGTTCTTGGGCAATACAAGGAAGCTATTGGATGGACATTCGCCGACATCAAGGGCATCGCCCTTCCATATGCGTTCACAATATTCGATGGAAGAAGAAGCCAAACCGATGCGCGATCAACAAAGGAAGTTGAACTCACTATGAAGGAGGTAGTCATGAAGGAGATCTTGAAGCTTCTCGACTTGGGCATCATATATCACAGTGTCAGACGATAAATGGGTCGACCAAGACACCGTCGTGCCCAAGTCGGGCATTGAGGTAGTGAAAACGAAAGGAGAGCGATCCCAACAAGGCTCCAAGCGGGTTGGAGGATGTGTATTGACTATCGAAGCTCAACACGGTGACCGAAAGATCACTTCCCATTACCTTTCATTGATCGAGATCTTTGGAAAGGTTAGGCGGAAACAAATTCTTTTTTTTGAGCGGATACTCGAGCTACATGAAGATATGGGTTGCCCAGGTGATCGTGATAAAATTACTTTCACATGCCCATTCGGGACATTTGCCTACAGAAGAATGCCTTTCGGCTTGTGTAATGCCCAGGGGACGTTTCAACGATGCATGATGAGAATCTTCTCGGACCTATTGGAGAAATGCATCGAGGACTTTATGGACGACTTTACCGTCTATGGGGAATCATTCGATGAGTGCTTGACAAATTTGGAGGAGTCCTACGAGATGTGTCGAAAAGAATTTGATCCTAAATTATGAGAAATGTCATTTCATGGTGCAAGAAGGATTGTTCTTGGGCACGTGGTGTCCGAAAGAGGATAGAAGTAGATAGAGCTAAAGTAGAGATCATCGCCAAATTGCCCTATCCAGCTCAAGAAAGCAGTCTTGAGGTTTCCTCGGGCACGTTGGGTTCTCTGTAAGATTTGTGAAGGACTTCAAAGATCGATCACCCATGACACGACTACTCTAGAATGATGTACCATGGAATTCGATGAAGAATGTAAGATAGCTTTTGAAACTACGAAGAATAACTTAATTTCAAACCGATCATTCAACCCCGATTGGGGCATGCCGTTTGAAGTTATGTGCGATGCTGGCGGATATGCCGTGGGAGCCGTCTTGGGACAACGAAGAGGGAAGGAAAGTCATACTATATACTATACCTCGAGAACTCTCAATGCCGCCCAATGCAACTACAAAGACAACCGAGAAAGAACTCTTGGCGGTCGTCTTTGCCTTTGAAAAATTTCGATCATATCTCATCGGGCCAAGGCAATCGTCTACACCGATCATCTTGCCACGAGGTACCTAATGGCTAGAAGGAGTCAAAGCCACGATCGATCGGATGGATCTTGCTTCTCCAAGAGTTCGATGTAGAAATCAAAGACAAGAGGAGCACAAAACTTTGTGGCCGACCACTGAGTAGGATATTGAAGGAGAAGACCGGTGCCCATTGCGAGACCTTCCTGAAGAACATATGTACTTCATTCGAGGCACGACGGAGTTCGAGCCATGGTATGCGATTGGTGAATTACAAAACCAACGGAGAACTCCCCGTTGGGCTCACTACGTGTCAAAGAAACAAGATCAAGGCGGTCGTCGCACCTACATATGGGATGATCCCTACTTATGGAGAAAGTCACCGACCAAGTCTCGCGACGTTAGCGTCTGGCGAGATCAAAGATATTTTGAATCACTTGCCACCCAAAGAATGTGGAGGTCACTTTGGGCACAAGAGGACAGCGAGAAAGGTTTTAGACAACGGATTCTTCCGCCCACTTATATTCAAAGATGCTTATGAGTACATGTAAGCAATGCAAAGAGTGTCAGCAGGAAGGAAATATCACAAGAGGAATGAGATGCCCCGATACCTATCCTTCCAATAAATCTTTGATGTATGGGGATGGACTTTATGGGACCATTCACCGAGCTCGAGGCAATCGTACATCCCCTTTGCGATGGATTATGTTTCAAATGGGTTGAGGCCAAGGCGAGTGCCACTAATGACTCAAAGGTAGTTTCATCTTTTCTTAAAGCTAATATCTTCAACAGTTCGGGCGTGCCCAGGCAATTATCGGCGATCAAGGAACCCATTTTGCAACACTACTATCACCAAATTGTTCGATAAATACGGTGTAACCCATCGTGTGACTACTGACCTACCATCCGCAAGCTAATGGGCAGCGGAGTTATCCAACAGAATAATCAAGACTATATTGAGGAAGGTAGTGGGACCTACGGTAAGGATCGGAGCACTCGTCTTGATGACGCTATGGGCATCTGAGCGCATACAAGACCCCTTGGGCATGTCACCATGCCGAATGTGTTAAGCAAGATGTGTCACTTACCAGTAGAACTAGAGCACAAGGCATTTTGGGCAGTGAACAAGCTCAACTTTGATTGGGACCGTGATGGCCAAGCTAGAAAGCTTCAGCTTCAAGAACTGGAAGAAATAAGGCTAGAGGCCTATGACAATGTCGTTCTATATAAAGAAAGATTAAAGAAGGCACATGACCGTCTTATCAAAGCCAAGTCATTCGAGCAAGGGCAATTGGTGCTTTTATACCAATCTCGATTCAAGTTGATGTCGGGCAAGCTAACAAGCAAGTGGTGCGGACCATATGAAGTCGAAACTCAATTTCCGAATGGAGCTGTCGAGATCGCAGACCTGAAGACAAGAAAGACCTTCAAGGTCAATGGACAACGTCTGAAGGCTTACTATGGGCATCACGAGGTAGATCCAGGGGAATTGCATCGAGTGCAAGCCCTCGACGGGGAAGAGTAATAAAGAGGTCTGGTCGAGCCACGACAATAACCATACCGCCGAGGCAACTGGTATTTTATTTGATTTCGTTGTTGTTTTCTCTTTTTTTTTTGTTTTGCCCCGTTTTGCGTGTGGTGTTGTGTTGGTCAATCTACGAGAACAGTTGTGATCATGATCGAAGAGGCAAGATGAGGCGCTTGACATTCGCCGTGGGCGAAGAGGGCGAGTTCGAACAAGTGGCGGTGGTTGTCGGGAGAAAGGGACGAACGTCCTTATAAGCGCCACCCATAATTACCTTCCCACGTCGCCTCAACCTCGCAACTTCCCTCTCTCACCTAAACCATAAAGAAGAAACCCTCTCCATTTTCAAAAATGACCACCAGAAAACCCGAGCTGTAACCACCAAAAAGCTCCCGATTCTCCTCCAAACCAAAGAAACCACGAGCTAAAATCAACAATGGCGAACCCTCTGAGACTCCTACCACGCCCGAGATGCCCAGAGCCCATCTCCGGTTAACTCAGGGACCCGAGAAAATAATAGAGGACAAGCACCTCACCCGTAAAGGCGGCGGGAGGAACCACCGAGAGACGGCGGCGAAACCCAAGAAGAAGAAAGCGAGGCCAACAAGGAGAAGGTTGTCCGGCGATGGAAAAGGAGGAAACCCCTGCGGAGACGGAGGAGTCCACCTCGGGCGAGCCGACGAACCTGGAGCCCTCGGCGAGAAGGAAAGGTGAAGGAAGAGGAGAGACCCACCGAGAAAGACTCCGAGGCACCACCACCACCGAAAGAAGCACTCGTCTTGAGCTACCTCCACCTTCAGGAAGAGAACCCGGGTACCTTGCGAAGATGGCATCACCTCCTCCGAAAAGGGAAAGCCGTCCCGACCACGGAGAGGCCACCCGAGGTTCAACACCACCACCGATGAGGCGTTGTAAAGCCCAAGACGCTGTAGACATGGAGGTCTTTGGAGAGTCCAGGGGTTAAGGATGAAGTGAAGAAGTTTTCGCAAGAATTGGATGGGGAGCATTTTGGAATGGCCGGGACGGTGTACATCACATGGCTAGAGAGTTTATTCAAACTCTCGAAATAAAGAACCCAAGAAAAGTGAAGACCACGATTGCATCAAATTTAAGGCGATGGGTAACTACTCGTTCGTGTGAACGACTTTAACCGCACCACGGCATGATGAAGTTTTGAGACGAAGACCACGTATCACAAGGAGGCTTTCACCTCGTCCCCGACCACAAGGGGAGGAAGGGAATGAAAAATGGTCATCGATTGGTCCAGGCACAACGCTCAGTCGATACACTAAGAGCAATGAGTGAGGAGCAGCGCGCTAAGGATGTGCCATCGCCACCGTCCCTACGCTTTCTTGGGAAGGTGGACGAACAACTCCATCTCCCAAAGGAGTTGTTCATCTTGTGGTGCATGTGGCATGGCCACAAGGTGAACTTTCACGCGTTCTGTTGCCCATTTCAAGGACATCCTGACTCATCCTAGCGAGAGGATCTCTCTTGCCCATTTGGTGACCGTGTTGTACACGGTCAAGGTACCGGACGGCGAATACCGACCGAAGTGGAGCCCGAGCTGTATATCGACATAGCTATGTTGGAGCGGATGAAGGACATATACTATGACGGGGCGAAAAACCGCCTTCACGGAGCGACGCGATGACGACAGCCCTCTCACGATCGCCCGATCGGCGAAGAGGATTCAAAGATAGCCGTGAGGAGGATGATGACATCAAAGCCCGCTGACCGTGATAGAGGAACAACGGCGACCCATGATGCCACGATAGCCTACTTTGCCCACTTTGGATTCTGTATCGATTTCCTCGACATTTGTCCTCCCTTTTTTTTTTGTTTTGTTTTGTTGTTTGTTTTGTTTTGTTTTGTTGTTGTTGGTGGTCAACCTTTCACCCACTGCTGCCCTAGGCAAAGTGTGAGTGAAAGGGTCGCGTCTGCTTTGTTTGTTTGAGTTAAGAGGTGGGTCCCGCTCGACCCACTTTGCCTAAGGCAAAGTGTGTGAGCAGGGGGCCGCCACCTGCTCGATTCGCTTCGTTGTTTGTTTTTGTGTTCCTCCATTGTTCACCCACTTTGCTCAACGCAGTGTGTGAGTGAGGAGGGTTTTCGCTTTTTATGTGTCGGTTGGCATGTTTAAATTGGTGGGATTGATTGTCTGTATTTTACTTTGTTGTGAATAATGCTAGTAGTTTAGGAATTCAGCTTGAGCATGACCGTATGTAAATAAGGACGACGAATTGAATTTGAGCACACATGGTGAGATTTGAGCTTAAACTGTTGTATCTTGATCAACCTTTGCTTAATTTATTATCTTGGCAGTTTGGTTGAGCTTGTATACAATGTTTCTGTTACCACTATTACAATCTCCTATCCGAAATGAATACTTGATTGCATATATCCGTGTCCCTTATCTTATATAAGTTAGATCATCAGGTATAGAAGATCACGATGTCATATGATCGGTCGAAGCTTAACGAGATATAAAAGTTTCACAAATGAGACAACTTGAGGGCGAGTTGTCGGTATAGATCTGCAAATAGATAAGTGACTTGACTTGGTTACTTGTCTATCTTTGATGCGTCTCTGACGTATTGAAGGATCACGGTGAGATGTGTTCTTACGTCGTGAGTCGTGAAGAACCAAGATCTCGGTGACTTCGATGATCTAAACCTCGATAAGGTATTAGGTGAATATGAGTTCTCGACCATCACTTTGACTTGTTATGGGTGAGGTTATATGTTCTAACCCAATATTCTTCGCATCTTGGGTGGTCATTCTAGTCATCTCAGACGAGTCACCGTATCCGTTAAGGATGATGGCGTCCCCTTAAGAGCTCAAAGGTTTATTGTACTAAACCCCGCAGTCGAGTTAGCTCAAGTACAATAATAAGGTTGAGTGGTACTACTTAAGGAATTAAAGATATTAATTATTTTAGCAATGAGTGCTATAAATAATTAATGGACGCTCGATATCTTAAATCACGAGGATTCAGAATGTCTAAGTGCAAGCCCGACTCACCATCGGTAATAAAGGGTAAGTCAACATTCTTTCTCTAGTGGCATGATCGAATGTTTATAAATTAATTTATGTTACAAAATGAACATAAGATAATTAATTTATTTGAGGCCCATCTTTATTCCTTGCATTTGATCCCTGGGCTGGCCCATCCAGGCCCGTAGCACTGAGGAAAATCGGCGCCCCCTATGTAGCTCTCTATGGCAAGATTTTATTCTCTTTATCCCACAAGGATATTATTATATTTATGGTATATGCATAGATCCTTTCCATATAAGATTATGGTAATAATCCTGAGAGTATGGTAATAATCCTGAGAGTATGGTAATAATCCTGGGAGTATGGTTATTTCCATAAAGAATTATGGTAATTTCCATATGGGATTATGGTAATTTCCATATAGGATTATGGTAATTTCCATATGGGATTAATGTAGTGCATTATAAATATAAGGTATGAGATAAAGTCTAGGTTAATGCTCACATTTTATCCTCATATTTTTGAGAATTCCAAGGTTGGCTTGGGAGAGATTTTCGAGAGTTTGTAGAGTATTGGGTGATTTTCCTGCATTCTCCATAGATCGTCCTCACTCGGCGTTGGAGATTGGGCAATGGGATACAATCCGGAAGATCAAAGCACCAGTCTCGATCCGCTCATCCTGCTCATCCTCGGCAGATTCAAAGGTAAACACGAAAAATCCCTACGTGTTGCAATTAATTATATAGACGCATGCTAGGAATATAATCAATGTATGGTGAATTAAATATCCAAGATAGATCCTCGGGGCGAGGGCTAAACCTAGTTTTCCCTACAAACACAGTTTCCTTTCTTGTGTGATTATTGACATCTTCATTAGGCTCTTGCTAGAACTTGCGTGCACTCTTATGTCGAGGCCTTATTGACTTAGTTAAAACATTTAGATGACTTAGGCGATTTTTCTTTCAAATAGCCCACTAAGCCAAAAATGTCCTACCTACTGTTAATCCCTCGTTAAGCCCCTCGAGCTTAATAATTTCTTTCACTCACTTAAATTAGCACGAAAAAAGAAGCTCACCCGTCAATTAGACTCGGGAGCTAATAGAAGAGAAGGCAAACAAAAAGGAAGAACGAGAGCCTCAGTAATGGGCAAGAAAAGCGGGTTTACAATTTCAAAAGAAATGGGCAAATGCCCAATATAAAGAAGGTACCTGTAATCGAAAGAAAAATAAAGGACTTAAAATAAAAGAATATATATATTGATGAAGTCTAAGATGGTTGTGCCGAGGCCCGTAAGAAAAGGCTAAAGGAAATCCATGGAGGACAAAATAAATTCCTCGAACTCGAGTCCATAATGACCTTAGCCTCGCTCCAAAAATTTCCCACTTATGTCTTAAGCCCCATTACAACCAAATAAAAGACCTAAGGATGAATGTTTAAAACTTTGTCTAAACGGTGGAGATGGTAGAGGCACGCAAGCTTCATGGCATAGTCGAAATGAAAGATGTCCCGAGCGTATACACTAGCTTTATACACAAGAGTGCAGAGTGTTGGTAAGGAAAATGCCCAATATGCTCAAATTGTATTTTGACTTGTTTGATGGTCGTTGCTTGAATGAAGTCTACTGAATGGCTAGTTTGTTCGATGAAGCTTATATTGCCGAGATATCCCGCCGGTGGAAATGTGCTAACCTTTCTGCTTTGAGTCTTTTCTTTCTTTCTTTTGTCTTGGGCAATTACAGCGTGCATGCTTGAGGACAAGCATGTTTAAAGTGTAATGCGTGTGACGAGCCCAAGTTTTAGTGCTCTTTTTCCAGGTCTTGTCTAGGTCTAGATCGAGTCTTTGTGTCTTTCTTGTCAGGTTTTGTGTCCGGGAGGACACATTGGTCCGCAGGGACAAGGCGGGCGAAATGGGCAAGAAGGTGGAACTTGCATGGCGGATGAATAGAGATCGATGCACCTCGAGGGCACAAGGAGCTTAGCTCACGGCCGAGGGCTTCAAACCCCATGAGCTGTTCCGTTTCACGGCGTGACCTCCTACAGCACCGCATGTTCAATCTCCGTAAGGGTAGGCTAATGGGCAAGCGGAAGAAGGCGGCGAGCAGAGACGAAGAAGAAGAGGCGAGAGGCGGCAGAGGGAGAGCTAATGGGCAAGATACGCAAGATCCGGGCGAATCTCGCTTCATCCGGAAAGGATGCTACCGACACCGAATCTCATGATATCCGGAGGAGATCACCTCGATCCGTCTGGGCAAGTAAAGAGCGCCGATCAACAAGGAAAACCTACAGATTGTCCAGCCCATGGGCCATTACCATCGCCGCCTCTCGGCCTATATATGGATAAAGTAGCGACTTGTGCGTCTCTTCCGTGTTCGCCTCTCTCTCATACTTTTAGCATCCGATTCATCCAGCAACATCACATACATTAAGTCCTTCGGGAAAACACTTTTATTTGCTATTCAGATGTTTTGCGTGACACTTTGGGCTCGCTGTTTCTATTTCGCTCAAATAATAGTAAGTTGTTTCCGTTTCATGATGGTTTCAATTAATCACAGATGTTTATTTATTTTATGTCTAGCTAAGTCTTTATTCGGTTTGGGCGTGACTAAGTGGAGCATGATTAATATAACTCGAGAGGTCTAAGTAGGGCATTACGATCCGCATGCGTGTGTTCCCGAAGCACTAGGTCCCGGCAATATATAACTTAACCAAACTCGGTGTGTTAGTTGCAAATAATATAGTGGGTAAGGAGGGTTACAAGTAATAATTGGATTAAGGTGTCGGGTGTCCGCACCCCAAATAGACGATCTGGTGTGGGCGAGTTGGAGTAGTCATAGCAAATGCCTTTGCCAATACCGGTCCATCTAGATCATAACGTCACTGTAGGTCTCGCATGTCATGAGGTGTCCTCGTGCGTGGGCATTACGGGTTAGATAGTTTGCATAGGGTGTCCTCGCACTTCTTTACACTGAGAGGATAGACTTGGAGGTGCGTCAGGACGTGACGCGACAACGGGTCACGACGTATGTCTCTTATAACCGGTTGATGCATGTCATGTAGTGAAAACCTTTGCACCTAGGGACCGAGTATTAATCGCCTTCACGAAGTTGTTGCCCAAGCCGCACTCGCCTTATTATTTGATATTCCCTTTGAGTTTGTTTCGTGTTACTTTAGTCTTATCTATAGTGATCAAGATAATTACACCACTCTCATCCTTTTTAAGCGACATCGTGACATCAGAGATTGCTACACCAACTCCTCGTGGGATCGACCCTATACTTATCGCTGGCTACTGTGATGGGCAATAGGTTATAAATTTATTTTGAACGCTAAACGACAGCGTGTCAGGTATCAAAGACCACCTACCCACGATGGACAATACCCGATGATCTCGTCCAAATCGAACTCACGACATTCACATGTCCAATTCTGCAAATCAACCACGTAGGATGTGTTTTCCTCTTCGACTTTAAACATTTGTGTGGTCGTTGAACGAACAATCAAGCGACGTCCCTTTTCGACAGAGACATGTAACTTCGACGAGGCTACTTAAGTCAACTCATGCGACCTTGCTGCTACACTAGCTCGTCGCGTGTCAAGTCATTTCTCTGTAATAGACCAAAAAGTCTCAAGCAACAAGCAAACGGGTAGACGTCGAGCCCACAACAACCGACTATTCAAACTCTCAGTTGCATTCAAAGTCATAAAACTATAGCGTCGTACATGACACTTCAACCTAGACCACCTATGCTCCCCAATGGAGAGTAGATGATGGTGTGCTGCCGATTTTAGAACATCCACAGCAGAAAAATATTTATCGAACTCCTCTGATCGATAGGCATATGCAGCTGACTTGATAACAGTACAAACATGCAACCCAAATCACGTCGTATTCTTCTGCAAATGTAAAAACACAACACATGTGCGACGTTCGGATACACGGACTCCACAGCTTTTTCGATACCCTTATGTTGATCAGAAACAACTAAGATATCATCAGGATGACCAATGCACGAATGCAGCCTAGATAAAAACCAAGTTCATGACTCTTCATCCTCAATCGGACCTAACCTAATAGCAAGCGGGAAGATTCCTTCATTCCCATCTTTCGTAACAACGACAAAACAAATTCCTTTGTTCTTTCCCTTAAGATGAGACCCGTCTACAACGACGACCGGTCGTAGGTAATGCTTGAAAGCATGCAAACTCTGTCCAAGAAAAAGAAACAAATATCAAAATTCGTCATCATGGGCCGTCTCAATATCATATAGTGTCCCGGGGTTAGATTCTCTCAACAGATGCAAATATGATGGAAGCAATTGATAGGACCGTTCAAAATCGTCATATGTCATCTCTATAGTGACGTTTCTTGCTTGGAGAGCAAAGTTGTAATCCATCTCAATGGCAAATTATCGATGCATCTCTCCAATCACCTCTTTCGGTTTCAGTGCCACACCTTCATTGACCAATTTTTGTGTAAAATACTTACCAACAATATTGGCAAACACCTGTCATGGAGCAGTGCGATTCAAATCCAAGTGATAGGTATGACTATTGTTCAACTTAATTACTATCCATATCGTTGCCATGCTTGCAAACATATCCCAATCTTGTTTTGTTGGACCGATCGATCACGCACTCTACATGATTCTCCAAGTGGTACAATCTCACGGCTATCACCAAGTCATCTTTCGTCTTAAATATCGAATCAACACATAATTAGACGATATGGGCTCCAAAAGGTTCGATCAAATCTAATGGCAACGCACTGTCACAATCAAGTAGTGGAACCCAGTTGCGCAGCTCATGCGATGTATCATCCTCTCTGACTCGTGAAGTTGTACAATGAGCCTCACCATCATGCTGATGTTCGGAAGTGAAGTTGCGTTGTCCAATAACCTTATCAAGATGTCCCGTTGCCAATTCAAGCACCAAATTAAGTAGCTATCAATCTTCGACTTGTTCGGTCTTCCTCCCCATCCGAATACACCACTCATCTTCCTCCTCATTTGAAGACAATGGCTCGCTTCGTATATAGTGAACCTCGTACATCTTGCACTAAACTCGCAAGATCAGATCGCTGTGAACCATATAATACGGTGTCTCTGTGTACCGTGTCTGCAGATTGCTTGCTTTTTCAATCACATACACAATCGATCATCCTTTTGTTCCACAATCAATCGGAACAAATCGGTGTCGGTTTTCAACTATACTTTTATTCTTCTTCCATCACTAGCGCTAAATCGTAGAAAACATTTAATCGATCCAACATTGTTGCCTACTTGCTCATGAATCTCTTTTTAAATTAGCACGTGAAATCTATTCTACACCATGTATACGAGAACCTCGTCACGCCTATATACTCGCCCGTCCCAATTACCACGATGACGATAATAAGTCGCTGCAAGACATCCGCTGTAAAATAACACATAAAAGATAACAATATATACATAGAATACACGAGATACGCTAGTGTAGATATCGACCAAGATTGGTCGCAGACAAGCAGTATCACGGCATGCACGATCACGCACTACGTATACATCATGCATCGGACCATGCACGTCGTGTACCGTGAACGACCTTGCACATATAAACAGCCATGTACTATGCACGGCCGTGCACAATGTGTACCGTGTACTGATGAGTGTTGTGTATTCTTTAGTACACGGTTTGAAACACATAAGTACACGGTATAGCCGTGTATGTTACACGGTTCAGTATTAGCAAATCATATTTTTAAATTTAACTAATTAAATGATCCTAGATATTAAATTAATCACTTTATTAACATAAAATCAACACAAATAACATATGTGACTCATAAGATTACCACCATGTACAACCTTATACTCAAGAACACATTTTTTTCCTTCAAAACATTAAATTTATCATTCCAGTAACATAAAATTATAAAAAAAAAAAACATATTTAGGCTATAAATCATCAATCATTTACTGTGTACTCAAGAACATGTAAAAAAATTCTATACTTAATATTAATTTATCTTATTCCAACTAGCAATGCTCGATTTCCAATCGCTTGATTGAAAAACGCAGTAACTTATTCTAATAATTATTTTCGCTCTCTCTCTTTGAAATTGTAATGTTACAAATGAATTTGTTTTTGATTTGAATTCAATATCTAACAATTTTTCAAATTAAATGTTTACCAACCCCTTTTTACAATTAATGTTTACCAACTTTAATTCAATTCATTCAATTATCATCAAGTTTTCGACAGAGAGAGAGATGAGAAATTTTGCAGAGCCCTGCTTTTCGGCAAGAGAGAGAGAGAGAAGAGAGGAGAGATTTTACATAGCTCTCATTTTCGGCACAAAGAGAGAAGAGATAGAAGAATTATTTTAAATGATGGGCTCAGGGGTAGTTATATCTTTTCAATCCAAAATAACTATACAACTCATGTTTTTATTTGTGTGGATATAAAACTCATCCCACTATTTCTTTTGGTTATATATAAAGTTCTCCAGAATATTTATGTATACATTGGAAAAATTGAAATAAAGAATAGTTTGGCTGTGTAAATAGGAGAAGAAGACTTTGAGACTAATATGGTCAATTAAGGACTATGCACTAAAGTTGATAAAACGGAACAAAATTGTCTAAACTTCATTATGTAATAGATGTCAATTTTTAATAGTTGTTATATTGAAAATTACACACATAACACACATTTATTGTTAGTGAAGATTGTCAATTATATACATAGGTTTTTATTCCATTGTATTTTTGTAGGTGCATGAGTTTTTAAGTGTATCATGTTGATTACATGACAATTTTCTAACCAAGAAGAACTCTTCTACATGACAACTTCTTTATTTAAGGTAGGGAGCAAAAATCCAAAAATCGAATATCCGATCCGAACCAAATCGAAATTTAAAATTCGATTCGATTTTATGGATTTTCGATCGCATCGATCACATCGATTGAAATTTCTCGAAATTTTGGATTTTCTGATCCGATCGGATTGATTTTTAACCAGAAAAATCCAAAAATCCAATTATATATAATTTATATATAAAATAATATTTTATTTAGATATTTTTAAATTTAATAAAAATATATATACAAATTAACAAAAATTGGTTTCGGATTTTTGGTTTTTTCATAATTTCGGATTTTTCGGTTCGGTTCGGATTTTTTTTATCTCTCAAAATTCAGATTTTCGAATCGGTTCGGATTAGGCAAAAATCCGAACTGAAATCCGAATGTTCACCCCTAATTTAAGGAATGTATCTACAAGGAATATATTTTTCTTGGTCCACAAATCAAGATCTAGAGTTTGAAGAGTATTTAATACCAACTTATATACATTCAAAAAGTTGTAGAAGCTGATATGATATTAATTTTGTTTGGTTCATATTTTTCAAATATTTGACGAGTACTATCGGTCTGCATATTTTTCTGGTACGGATTTCTATATTTATGCTACCAGTAAAGTGTTTGGAAGGTAAACACTTCTGAATATTCATTGTTATCATTGTAAAATAGTTGTATGAACTTATTAATAGGGGTTAGATAGTAAGCATACCGTGTTCACATTCAAGTTGTGTGTGGTGAATACACGTCCGGCGCTTCATCGTTGGTGTAATTTTGGGAAATTATCGTAGTAAGATGAAGTCTTATTGTAAGTCCTTTGTAACATAACTTCATGTAATGGATTGTTTTCTCAAGACGAAGCTCTTCAGACGTAGATATGTTATCATCGAATTGGATCACCAAGTTATTATGTTATTTTTATTGCTTTTGTTTATTTATATTCGTATGGTTGGTCATACTTTACGAAGCACGCAACTCACCAAATGTTATAGGGATTAACCCTTTTACATTTATAATGGCTCCTCAATATTTTATAGCACACATCATAAAGAATATGTATCTTATATTAAGTAATCGCCACTATACGCATTTATATTTACCTGTAATAACCAATGTACGAATTTTTAAATAATTAGGTATATATAGGTAATTTTATTTTTAACTATATTTTAAAGAAGTATACAAATTTATTACTAGTATTTTATGGGGTGTAACCACATAAAAATAGCTCTAACAGACAATTCTCAACTTAAAGCTATTAATTTTCTCTTTACTTTTTTTTTTATCATAATTGTTAGAACTTAAAATTTTAAATTTTAAATATTTTATTTTACTATCCTTTTAACTTATATATTTATTTGTGTAAATAGGAATAAATGACCAAATTGATAATAGATATGTATGATATATCCAAAGTCGTAAAAATATGTAGCGGATACTCATTTATTAGTTAATGGTCGAATTTACCCTTATTTTACAGTCTGTTCAAGTCTGATTATTTCGATTTCAGTGTGTTTCAATATGCTTTTTTTCGATTTCAGTGTGAATTGATAGTTGTAATTTTTTTTTTGGAGTTACAAAATGTTAGTGATTTTGTTCAAATTGGAAAATATTCATTCAAATTAAAAATTACGATAGAACGGTTTTTTTATTATCGATGTGTTTTTATTTATTTTAAATTTAGGAAAATGGTTATTTGAAAATTTGAAAATATAAATTTAATAATTTTTATAAAAACCGATTGCTTTTCATAAAAATTATTAAATTTATAGTTTTCTATAAATTCAATAATTTTATGATCGGCTTTATGAAAACCGATCGATTTTTTCATAAACCTACGGTTATACAATTCAAACAATTCAAATTTATTTTAAAATTTTAGGAAAATTAAATTATTTTACAATTATAATATGATCGGTTTTATTAAAAACCGATCGGTTTTTTGAAAAATCGATCGGTATTATATTTGTTCGACCGATTTTTAGACCATTTTTATATTTAAATCTCAATATAATATTGGTCATCGGTTTTACCATTCTCAATCGATATTTATGAAATTATTGATGGGTTTTATACAAAGACATATTTTAATTTATTTTTCAATTTATTTAATTATTAAATTATATTATTGGGGTATTATGTAAAATTTTACTGATATATGATTTGAAATATGATTCTTCTTCTATTAATAGCTTTGTTGGAGCTTTGTTACAGGCTTTATTCACATGAAGTAATATTGATTGATGAGAAATTGGTACCCCCTCCGTCCCGTTTAAAACGTCCATTTCCTTTTGGACATGGTTATTTAGAAGAAATGTATAAAGTAGTTAATTATAAAGTGTTAAAAAGTGGATAGGGTCCACACTTTTTGAAGGAATAATTACTTCCTAAAATGGAGTGAGACATTTGTAGTGGGACAACCCAAAAAGGAAAGTGAGACAGTTTAAATGGGACAGAGGGAGTACTAGTTTACTATTAATATCAACTGATACCATGTGATTTTAAACTGTTTCACCCACAATTGATGTGAATCGATACTATTTGATAATGAATTACGCTGCATCACTCACCACTAGCCACTACTATCTGACTTGCAGTGATATGTTTCACCCACAATTGATGTGAATCAGTACTATTTGGTAATGAAATTACGCTGCATCACTCACTACTATCCACTATTATCTGACATGCAGTGATAATTGATTTGAATTAATACTGAACACTTTTTATTGCACTCTCCCATCATTCATATATTTGAATTCTTCGTTTAATAATTGAATGAATTACAATCTATAAAAGCGCAACAAAATCAACATAACACACAACACCCATACAATTCGATACCAAGACACACAAGCACATATACAATTTGATACCAAGTGTAAGTGAAGATATTTCGGGATCAACACAATTTGAGGTAAGTAATATATAGGTTTTATTTTAAGTAATTTGAAATACGCTTGATATCCAAATGATTTTGATTTTGAAGAATCTATATTTACTCCATTTTTATTTGTTATAGATGGAGAATCGAAATTGATAAATGTCAAATACGGGATATTTCACGGTGTATCTACCATGACGGTGATGAGCACGTTCTTCAAATTCCTAATCGCACCATATTAAAACTCTTATACAATATCACCCACTTGATGCGCATAAATTTTCTAAGCACAAATTTCAAATTATTTTATATATCTATGTCTCGATATGGTCGATTAGTAAAATTTCTATCGAGTACGATAATCAATCGCTCAATTGTGCGAAATGAATCATATCCTACAAGATATGTGGTTCACATCGTTACGAACAATGAGTTTGGATTATGTTCGCCCCTTGTTGTGGAGGTTTTCACCTCGCTCGTGTGGTCTTGTTTCTCTTTTCGCTTTTTTCCGAGTTTCTTTGCCTCTGGTATTCATTTTGTTCACCTTGCACTTTTGCAGTGAGATTGGCATAACTCGGCGGGGAGGGCTTGATTGCGGTTTCCGTGCTCAAAACCGGTCTCGTTTCGTGTCGGGCGTCTCCGGAGCACGAAGATGAACCGTCGGCATGGAACGCGCACACCCCATCTCCCGACGCGGAGGTAGCGCGCCATTCTCGCCCGGCACGCTGAACGGCTCACGGCAAGCGGAGGTAACGCGCCATTCTGTCCGGCGCGCTCGAGAGCGCGACTCGCCGCCGCGGAGGTTCTTCCGGTGTGGTACGGGTCGCTTCACCGACACGGTACCTCCGCCAGCGCATGATCGCCGCGTGCTCCTCGGTCTTTTAAACCTGCTTTTGTTTTTATTTGGGGATTATCACCGTTACTTAACACTTTTTTTCTTTTCGAGACATTTTCAAGATTTCTCTTAGGGTTGATAATTATTATTTTGAGGATTCGGGTTCTTTTCAGTTGTGTAATTGAACATCTACACGAGGATCGACAACCCGACATTTCTTGTTGTTGAAATTCTTGCTTTCGCTTTCTATCTCGCTCCTTGTTTCATCGAGTTCTTTGAATTGGTGGAGATTATGTTTGCATCCTTTTATCGTTAATCGACTATCGTGATGTTGATTTGAGATTCTATTTTTCTCGATTCTTTTATCAATCATTGCATGCTTGTTAGATTTAAAGGTGTTGATTTATTTGTTTTGAGTTTATATTTCCGTTTCATTTCTAGATGATTAGTGACCTCTCAAACCCCTTGATTAGATTGTTTAGGAATTTAATTGGTTTTTGTGAGGTAATATGATTAACGCCCTGTTAAGACTTCCTCGTGAATCGACTCGGGTTAGCTTGTCTCGCTAGAACGACCTCGTAAGATTGTAAGGGACTTTAGGTGAACACAAATTAGTCCAACAATTTTTGCGCCGTTGCCGGGGAAGACTTTAGGCGTTTGTTTTGTTACCTATTTTTCGTGTTTATTTCTCTCCTTGTTTTTTCTTTTTCATTGTACCACAGTTGTGTGTGATTTCTTCGTTGTTGCTTGTGTATGCAGGGCGCAGGCCTTTTCCAAGATTAGCCTCCTCCGCCGTAGTCGAAACCTAAGAAACCACAATCGTCCTTCCTAAGTGCTCGAGTTCTATAACAGTTTGGGCATCGTGAGGATACCTGCCTCTTTTGTGGAGATGATTTTTGTGGAAGAAGAAGAGGGTACAAAATTGTCGAGTTTGATCAATTTGTTTTGAAGAACCCCTCAAAGAACCACACAAACCCACTATGGCCGCTAATAATGAAGAGAAACTCATGGGAGCCTTTATCGCCCGACATCGGCGAGGTATCTTCGCCAATTGTGATGAGTGCCACAACTCAGGCATACGAAGTCAAGCAAAACCATTTCAACCTTTTGCCTTCTTTCCACGGCTCGCGAACGAGGACGCTGGCATTCATTCATCGACGCCAAGCTCTTCGGTCTCTTCCTCTCGTCCTGGATTGATCAAGATCAATCAAGATGCGTTGCTTTGAGTATTGTTTGAAAGATAGAGCAAAGTCGGGCTCATGCCTTTACCAGGATTTACTCAAACCCGCGGACATCACCAAGCGCTCATGTCAGAATATTACCCTATGAAGAAACTCAAGAGGTCCGAAATAAGCTCACGACGCTCACGCAAAAATTGGACGAACAATTTCACGTAAGCTCGAAGGTTCAAGGAGCTTCAAGAAGTGCCCACACCATCTCTTTCAATTCAAAATGTATTGGCAATTCTTCTACGACGGTTTGCACCAACTCGTGCAATATATGGCGATAATGCCGCTGAAGGAAATATTGGGATGTCACCGCCACCACTTTGGAAGGGATTTTGATACCATGGCGGCTAATTCCGCATAAAAATCCTCAAGAAGAGGCAAAGGTTTCGTGAGCACGGTGGAGCCCAACAACGCCGACTAAGCAGCTATAGTTTGATGCGAAGTTCAAAGAATTGAAGTCGAAAAGACCGACACACCTATCCAAAGCAGATCCGTGAACCGGCCCCGCAGGTATGCTGCGAGATAGGGCATGGAAGTGATACGTGTCTCAACATGGGAGAATTCACCGAGGAAGGAGGAGCCGAGGCCTATGCCATGCAGGGTACCGCCTCAACAATGTATATATGAGAAATTTCAAGAACAGCTTTCAACTCCGGCTGGAATCTCCAACCCAACTCTGGATGGCGAAATCAGAACCAGGACCAAGGATTTGGATCTAATAACCAGTTTCGTTGGACACCTCAATATCCATCTCAAGCACAAACACAACAACTTGGTGCTCCACCGCAGCAATACCCTTCTAGGCAGTACCAACAACTACAAGCAGGTCCTCCAGGTTGGTACTGTTTGGTTTCATTTTGTGCTTATTCTTGGTATTGTTTTACATGTCATTTTCAGTAGTTTATCTTATTTATGCCGTTGGTTTGATTAGTATTTATCGATCCGGACTTGGTTTGTTTCGATGATTTGTAGGAAAATGGTATTAAATAGAATGAAATGGTGTTGGATTTGTATACCGAAAGCAGCTTGGTTGAGCTTGTATACAATGTTTCGTTACCACTATTACAATCTCCTATCCGAATCAATACTTGATTGCATATATCCGTGTCCCCTTATCTCATATATAAGTTAGATCATACAGAGTGTAGAAGATCATGTGTCTCGTATGATTGGTCGCTTAACGAGATATAAAAGTTTCACAACCCGAGACAACTTGATGGACGAGTCATGTCAGATAGTCAGTGTATAGATAAGAAGTGACTTGACTTGGTTGCTTGTCTATGCCGGTACATCTCGCATTTATTGAAGGATCACAAAGGAGATGTGTTCTTCTATCCTAACCGCCGTGAAGAACCAAGATCTCGGTGACTTACGATGATCTAAACCTCGATAAGGTATTAGGTGAGTATGAAAGTGGTCGCACCATCACTGACTTGTTATGGGTGAGGTTATATGTTCTAACCCAATATTCTCCGCATCTTCGGGTGGTGGCAGTTTGTAGATGTCATGCTAGTTATCTCAGACGAGTCACCGATCCGCTAGATGATGACTTCCCTTAAGGAGCATTAAAGGTTTATTGTACTAAACCCCGCAGTTGAAAGTTAGCTCAAGCACAATAATAAGGTTGAGTGGTACTACTTATGAATTAAAGATATTAATTATTTTAAGCAATGTAATGCTCTAAATAATTAATGGACGCTCGATATCTTAAATACGGGATTCAGTGAATGTCTAAGTGCAAGCCCGACTCAACTTCTAAGTAATAAAGGGGTAAGTCAAGATTTATTCTCTAGTGGCATGAATAAATGTTTATAAATTAATTTATGTTCGGGCCGAACATAAGATAATTAATTTATTTGAGGCCCATTTTTATTCCTTGCATTTGATCCTCTGGCCGCCCATCCAGCCCGTAGCTTGGAAGGAAAATAGCGCCTACTTTCTACATGGCAAGGATATAATTATATTTATGGATATGCATAGATCCTTTCCATATGTGATTATGGTAATAATCCTTTCCATATGTGATTATGGTAATAATCCTTTCTCGATCGATCTTAATTTCATAGGAAAATAAATGCGAAGAACACAGTGGATTTACGGGTTCGATCTTGAATTAGATCTACGTCACTGAGCAAGTTAGAGAGTATTCGTATTTGATTATGTGAGGAGGATTACACAAAAGTGTAGACGATCTATTTCGCCTAATCTAGCCTCTATTTATACACAATTATTTTGACCTAGATCTTAAACCGAGGTCTTCTAACTAGATTCGAGATCTGGATAGGATCTTAATCCATCCCTCTCGAATTAGGATTCTTTAGATACGGCCGAGCCTTCATGCTCCCACCGGTTTTAGGAATCTTCACGATAACTTGTCCAGCCGAGCTTGATGTCGCCTTTACTTGTATTGGGCCCCGATGTTTGGGCCCGGCAATAATATATTCTATCACAACCCCCAAAAGACGCAGGTTATGTCGTGGTTGGTTTGGGGTTGTTTTTGTCGGTAAGGGTACGAACGATCCGCCAGCATTTTTCTGGATCCCGACTTGTGTGTGTCAATGTTTTCAAGTCATATATAATGCTGCTTGTAGAGACGCTGCGATACGCGCTAGCGCTGTTAGTATCTCTCGCCGAGGCGTTGTTGAGGTTTTCCCGACTGGCTTTACCCGACGAGTGCTAAGTCGAGGTCTCCCGCCGACTTCACCGACGTAGGCGGTCGAGGCCGAACACGGATTTTTCACCGTCGAGACGGACGTGGATGTGATACGACGAATGCGCATTTAATGTGGCAGCGTCGATTCCCGATAAAACGATAACGGGGAATATCTTCTTGATACGCCATTTCTCATATCACTTTTGCCATTTCCAAAATTTCGCACTTTCAAACTTTGATATTCTCAAAAAGCGGTAACCGCCGCCATTGTTGTCTCGAGTTCATCACCATCATCTTCGATAAAACAAAAGTAAGTTATGGCTTCTTCTTCTTCTAGTAAATCCTCCGAGTCAGATTAGGTCTGTGTCACCGGCGGATTCGCCGGCGTTTTGTATGTTCCTCTCGGGATTTTGGTAAAGTTTCTTCATTTTCTTCATCTTAAAAATTCCATATAAGGGAGATTGTCTCCCAATACTTTATTTCGTCTCGACATTGTGTATGTTGCCTCGTCCGGAGAATAGGCTTGTGCCTCCTAAGGGTTTGTCACCGCAGCACCAAGACAGCCTCCGAGCTCGTTCGCCTTCCTTATCCCCGTATATGTCGAACTTCAACAGATGTTCGGCATATCTCTTTGCCCAACTTACGCCAAATTCTTTCCCAGATCCTGACGGGTCTAGGTGTCTATGCCCATCGGCATAATTTTCCTTCTCCTCGGGGCTTGTTCTCCTGCTCATAATCGAAGCGGTGGCTCGTAGTGGTATTATTTATCACCCCGTAGCAAATTCAAAGCGTAAGATAAATCAAGATCTCGAACCGCGTAAGAAGTTTTCCTCGTGCTCGAGGATCCTTGAGTTCAGAGTGGAGATCGGGCAAGATCGCCATGTGATTGTCGATTTAGATCGACGGGTGGCTCGGAGGAGGAGATCGACAAAGTTGGTCTCGTGACCAGGCCTTTACCGAGGCCGAGCTGCACCAGGGGCTTAGCCCTTATGATCCCGCCACCGAGGTGAGCTCAGTGAAGTGGGGCGAGGCCCTCCCTTCTTTTTTTTTTTTTTTTTTTTTCCGTCTCACGCCTCGACTTGTCAGATTTGTAGTGAACTTGTTCGGTGAAAAGAAGAAGTGCCGAAGGAAGTGAGCTCCCCATCTCCTGACTTTCGCTGGATGTCCGTGACATGCCCGAAACGAGCGAGAGGCTTCAAGTCCCCTTCACCGCAGCCACTTAAGCGCTGA